>LBNU01002282.1:242512-355037 GCA_014162995.1 Artemisia annua
GTTTTTTATTGGTAAAGTACCCAAATGCCTTTTTACATGGCAATCAAAGAGATTAAATAATTTTGATTGTGGGAAAAACTTTTTTGGCCATAAATAGGTTTTTCACACAAACCTAATATTTTATAATGTACATCAAGCCAGGCTTTTTATATTAGGGAAGCAAGCAAACTCATTAAAAAAAACAACATGAATGAATTAAAACAAAAAGAAAATGTTAAAAACCACATATTTTAATTTTCTGATTTGCTATTTTTGTCTTGATTGTTTAGATGGTTATTTAACTAATAAGATTATTTCGTTAGCAAGGCAAAACCATTAGAAACAAAAAATCCATAACAAAAAGAATATGTTGTAAAAGATTTGTAAAAATTAACAAATATAAAAAGTGAGTTGGTTAAAAGATTAGCTTCTACTCTAGTTTGTTAGCTGTGGTGAAAGTTAAAAAGGTGCAACTATAAATCTTTGGACCATATTATATAACACGTACATAGATAGAGATGAGATGAAACTTAACTCGTCATATATTTTCCCCAAAACGCAAGAACCCTAAGGTCGGTTAATTAAAGAATGGGAGTCGAAGATGAACAAGAATCAAAGAGAATGAGAATGAATGGTCTTCTTCTGCCCGAGATCATTGTCGAAATTCTGTTGAGGTCTCCTGTCGAAACATTATTAAGATGTAAGTCCGTTTGCAAATCATGGTACGAATTAATATCAAGTCAATATTTTATTAATTCTCATGTTAGACTATGGAATGAAAAGTATCGGTATGTATCTCCTAAATTAATGTTTAACTCTCCTGGTAGAGCTAGTATAACTTATTATAGAAGTGGTTATGTAAGATCAATTATTGCTCCCGTTAAAATGATAAGTTCTTGCAATGGATTGTTATGCTATGTTCAGGATAGGGATACTCCCTTTATTTATAACCCTAGTACTAAAATATGTAACACGTTACCATCAAGTGGTTTCTCTTGCGCGGGGTATACTTTTGGCTACGATGAATCTACTCATGATTACAAAGTTATTGCATTATCCCGTACTGATAACAAAGCCAAGATATACTCATTTAAAACTGGAGTTTGGAAAAATATCAATAATGTTCCGCATATTCCTGCACGGTGTAAACGTGGTACTTTTTCAAACGGAGCTTTTCATTGGATGGTTCGTAAAAAGGTGGTGTCGTCTTTTCAGTTAACTAGTATAGTTTCTCTTGATTTAGCAACCGAGACTTTTGGTGAAGTTTCACCACCTGTGTATGATGATGAATGTAATCGGTGTATAACGTTGGGGGCTTTGGGAGATTGGTTGTGTGTGATTGTTCATTATAATAATAATGAGATTCGTGCTGATTTATGGGTGATGAAGGTCTATGGAGTGAATGATTCTTGGACTAAATTGGTTTCCATCCCGTATTTTACTCATATTGGATTCTATCTAGTGCCTTTGTCTATTTCAAATGATGGGAAAGTTTTGCTCAAGACCTATCATAAATTGCTTGTTTATGATTCCATAAATTGCACATTCGCTGAGATTCACGACTTTGGTGCAAAATTTGAAGCATGTTCTCTTGTTGAGAGTTTGGTTTTACCTCATGCCCCCTTGATTTGAGGAGTTGGCGTCTTAATTAGTTCACATGGATGAGTGGGAGCGGGTCAAATGCAAGGGAAAAACACTTTGAAGACTTGAGAACATGTTTTGGCTTTCTGTTTTATTTCAATTTGGTTTTAGAACCGCCCTTTACGAAGGGAAAGTGACTGTTAAACTTTAAGCATCAGAGAATATAATTGAAAGTAAGGACAATATTATACGCTATGTCATTGCATTTTGCATTCATTTTGGGTCACCCCTTTGAAGGGAAAGTGCTGGTCGTTAGCTCACCTTTGCATGCATTGCTGTTCTACTAAGTTATTTTGTAGGTTTACAAAATATTAACAAAAAGATCAGTTGATATCAACTTTTCCTATTTTTGTTATAAAAAAAACGAATAAATCAAGACTAGTAGATCTCATTCTCATATAGCACTCAGTTTTACAACTTGGTTATCATTTTTTCATGGATCTTAAGACCTGTTCATGCCATTTCAAGCAGCTAAACTAAGCAAATGTGTAGGTGTTATTTGGTGAGATTAATACAGAAGCTGACAATGTTAAATGAAAGATTTGTTATGGATTCTCCTCATGACACTTATGGTTTTTTTATTGGATAAAATCTAAAGATGAAAAAAAAAATGGTTACTCTATGTTAAACTTTTTTGAACTACGTTAAACTTGCTAAATAAATTATCACTATGAATACTGTGGATTCTCCAATATGTTTGATTGTTTGTTTGTTTGTACATGGACTAACCTATTCCCACAACTCATTTACCATTGGCCCCGAATTTTAGTCCACTTCAATACCAGATATGTTTTTCATAATTTCATCCTAACTTTTGAATCTTATTTGAGAAATAAAGTTAAAATATTTCATGATGGTGAATAGATGAAGAAGAATTTGTATCTGTAATTGGTAATTGTATCATGTGTAATATGACTTTATAATATTGATCGCAAATAATTGTTACGTAGTATAGATTCTGTTGTGCGTTGAAATTAGAAAAGTATAGAAAAATGTGACAGCTTAGATGGAAACATTGGGGTGAGTTCGACGAAGATCAACGTAAAAATAAAGATCAAATGGAAAATTTTAGCCATCTAAAATAAAAAAATTAAAAAGATCTCACTTTTCAACCTTTTTTTTAACAAAATATCTTTCAAACGGTAAATCGTTAAAGCCTAAAAAAATACACTATCATGACGGGAATTTTCTTACATTTCAGTATACGAGCACTTCGATACACCATGTGATTTGTGATGTGAGTTTTAAAGTTCAAATCACAAATCACTTGTAATTTCACAAATCACATGTGATTTTCAAATTAAATCACGTGTGATTTTAAGTACGCAAATTTCAACACCCATAAAAAATAACTGACAAAAAGTTGTAGAAATTATATCTAGAAGTTGCTCTATAAGAAAGATGGTTTATGCTTGACATGATGTTATAATTAGTTTTACTCAACGATCAACAATTTATAAGATATTTAATTTTTTAAAAAAAGAATGAAAGTTTTTAATAGTGACTAAAAAATATGTTGCTAGGATTGTTCTATTTGATCTTTGACTCTCTTTATGATCTTTGTTGAACCAAACTCATCAAATGTAGTTTGGTTGTAAATATTTGAATGATAATTAATAGTAATACAGTTAAGGCCTGTTTGGTTAATTTTTTCAATAAGTCATGTTAATTAACAGATGACTTAATGCAGACAACATCAGTTTTATTACTTAATATTTTCAGTCATCTTTCTCTATTAAGTCACAAACAAATAGTTTTCATATGACTTAATTAGTTCAGTTTTTTTCATATTAAGTCAATTAAGTCTAAATCAAACACCCCCTTAGTTTACTACACTATATTTTCAACAATGTAATTCACTCATTCCATGTAGTATATATGTTATGGTGCTTGTACGTTCTAGTGTGTGTAAAGTGAAGTTTGGATACCTCAAAAGTAAAACTTATGCCTAAACTGTAACTCAAAAAGTAGACGATCATTATAAGTTAAGAAGCTTGATTTTAGCTCAACTGATATCCTGGTTTAGCGGGATAATGTATTGTTTCGTCTATTCCTTTTTGGGTCCCGTTCTCTTTCAATTATCTTATTTAATCGAGGCGGGACGCCTTGTTTTGTATTTTTCCGGTTCTTAATGTTATGTTGCTTTTCTAAAAAAAAAAGCTTATATAGTTCAAATTCGGTGAGCTTTAGTAAAATCCCAACTCGGACAGGTCCCTAAAAGCCGGCTTGTTACAAATCTCATAAAGCAATGTCTTCTTCCTATACAAGAATTGCATTGTATTGAGCTGTTTTTTCCTTTTTTTTTCTTTTTTTTTTTCGATCTTAATATCATTCCATTGGCAAAATCATACATACGTAAAAGTTCGAATTTATTGTATTAGCGTTCTCTTTGTTGTTGTTGAACAAAAGTTGTAGTTGTGACTAATAAAATAATCATCTTTTACGACTCTAACGTTCAATTATGACATACTTAATGGAACTTTTTTGCCAAACTATTATTGAAATGATTGAGCAAAGGTACTAATACATCTAATAAGTCTAGAAGCCTGTAATATATGTAACATTGAATTGAAGACAAGAATGAAGTACACTTTTCAGAAAGCAAGATTATTTATTTTAACCGTGAAAAATCTTGAATGGTACCAAGATTCATGTGTTACTTCATCCATTATCTCATTTTATATTATTTTTCCTAAGTTAATAATTAGAATATAAAATGAGGGTATTGTTTTCCAGTTCAGCAAATATCAAGCATGCATTGTACTATGACTAATAACAACTTATATCATCATCCGACAGTGTTTAATGAAACTAATATCAAACTAGTATTTTATTGCGTGATCCTTAAAAAACACTTTAGAAGATATCATGATTATGTCATTTTGCTTAATTGGTGTTTGTTTGTTGTTTTCAACACGTAAAGCTACACAGAGACGTGGGAATATATATATACATATTTAAACTTATAATACTGTCTTTTAAAACAATTATAGTACAGTATCTCATAAGGATCAAATGCCATTTTATCGACTGTTTCCAACTTTCCATGGTTTATCGATCCTTTGTTTATACTTATAACATGATAAGCTAGGCAAAGACAAGTACTTACATATTTGATATTTCTAGTGTACGTGCCATTAAAGAAGAAAAATATTCGTACATTGTAATTTTTTGATGTTTTGCCAACGACAAAATTTATCGATGTGGATATGAGAAGTATTTTCATTACGTAATCATTAATGAGTGATTGGCATTTTTCTTATTTATTTATTTATTTATTTTATCAGTGGATTTATTAAAAACTTGCAAGAATTACAAGCAAAAGGTACAAGGATTTTTCATTCAAGTAACCCAATTTAGTTTAGAATTACAACGATTAGAACACCAATTAAAAGCAATTTGAACCAAGTTCAAAAATAAGCTCCCTACGCGGATTCGTAGCACCAAAAAGCAATTGATTCCTGAAGCGTCAAATTAACCACCACTTAACATAATAAACACTTTCCAAGATCTCTTTCGGCCGCTTAAAAAGCCGAGAGGAATTAGCATTTGATGTCAAAATTTAAAAACATGAATACAATATCGACAAAAAGTTTATACAATTTTAACAAAAATGACTTCGTAACTACATTCTTAAGGTAGTCATTAGCAAAGCTCAAATACTTTTAATAAAAACTCGTATATCGGTCATTCCATTTATGGAGTTTGCCCTAATCAGATTTTAAGAAGATAAGAAACTATTAATCATAAAACTATAGTTTCCAGAAATAAAAAATTTTGTAAGTGTTATCACTATCTATATTCTATAACTTTATTGTAATTATTGCATTTTCTATAGATATTTACCACAATCATACTTATTATTTTTTGGTGTAGATACTAGAAATATATTTTAAAACACCGTCTTGCTTTGTATCTTTGTATGTCGACCAAAATCTTTTACCCCCTTTAAATGTTGCTTTAAGTGACTTTTTGGGGTAAATAAATCGAAGGCGTATCATAGGATAAGATTAAGGTGGGAATTAAACCTTAATTAACAATGATATTGTTAGTCCATGTCACAAATGCTAAGACTATTTTATATTATCATTACCTTTTTTTGTTTATTAACTGTGTTTGTTACTCCAAATAATTTGCAGGTAGCTTATGTTGGTCAAGAATTACAACCAAATGTTCTTTAGCGGTAAATATGTTTATAGACGTCTAGACGGAACTTGACAATTTTGATATGAGAGACCAAATTGTATTGTATATTTTTTTACGGGGATAATTTACATTTTTATTTAACATTCGTACTAATAATGCATATCAACTAAAATATCATGCCAAGCAAATTCACAAAATCACTAATACCGCGCTAAGCAAATTCAACAACTAATTAACACAAATTCAACAAAATCACTCATATGAATTACCTGTTACAGAATCACATGTGATTTTGCTTCAGAATCACATGTGATTATCACAGACGCATTTCATCAAACACATGGTGTGCATCAAAAATCATAAAAACAACAACCACAACAGCAATAATCACAATGCAACGACGGCGACGGATTTGATGGTGATGAAGACGGATTTGATGGTTATATGTGGATCGACGGTGATGTTTACGGTTATATGATGGTGATGATGACGGATTTGACGGTGATGATGGTGGATCGGTGATGATGACGGTGATGTTTGAGAGTGTTTGTGTGTGTGTGTGATGATGGTGGATCGGTGTGATGATGGTGGAGCAGAGAAGGGGTTGGAAAAAGGTGTGTTTGTGTGTGTGTGTTTTTGGGAAAAGAATGAAGGTACATTTTTTTGGGAAGAGATCCTCTCAAGTTGTTTATAACTTGATTGATCAAGTTGGGCAATTATCAACTATTGGATCAAATCCAATGGTTCAAATCAAAAAAACATGAGATGATTTGAGCCATTGGATTTGATCCAATGGTTGATAATTACAACTTGATCAATCAAGTTATAAATAACTTGAGAGGATCTATATCCCTTTTTATTATATNGTATATTTTTTTACGGGGATAATTTACATTTTTATTTAACATTCGTACTAATAATGCATATCAACTAAAATATCATGCCAAGCAAATTCACAAAATCACTAATACCGCGCTAAGCAAATTCAACAACTAATTAACACAAATTCAACAAAATCACTCATATGAATTACCTGTTACAGAATCACATGTGATTTTGCTTCAGAATCACATGTGATTATCACAGACGCATTTCATCAAACACATGGTGTGCATCAAAAATCATAAAAACAACAACCACAACAGCAATAATCACAATGCAACGACGGCGACGGATTTGATGGTGATGAAGACGGATTTGATGGTTATATGTGGATCGACGGTGATGTTTACGGTTATATGATGGTGATGATGACGGATTTGACGGTGATGATGGTGGATCGGTGATGATGACGGTGATGTTTGAGAGTGTTTGTGTGTGTGTGTGATGATGGTGGATCGGTGTGATGATGGTGGAGCAGAGAAGGGGTTGGAAAAAGGTGTGTTTGTGTGTGTGTGTTTTTGGGAAAAGAATGAAGGTACATTTTTTTGGGAAGAGATCCTCTCAAGTTATAAATAACTTGAGAGGATCTATATCCCTTTTTATTATATATATATATATATATATATATATATATATATATATATATATATATATATATATATATATATATATATATATATAGAGTTAGGATCAAATAAGATCATTGTTAAAGTTCTAAAAGTAAGATCAATTCAAGAACCAATAGAATTAAAGCAAGTAGCATTTATGTTTTTAGTTTAAGTAAAATTACTAATTAAATGAAAAAGGGCATTAAAGGTATTTTACATCTATTATTTTTCATTAACCCTAAATAATCTCCTTCCCACCCAACTCACAAACATATTCCGCCTCTTTTTTTCCTCTCTCTCACAGTGAGTTTCCCAAATCCCAACCCATCTCAGATCCATAAATTCCGGCCAACACCATATACCATCGATCGTACCTCACTAAATCCATAAATTTAATGTGTCACTTCAAATACGAAAGTTGAAAAAGAAACTGAGAAAATATCAAAAGTGGAAGAATCACGTGAGTAGTCATTAGATTCTCCAAAGTGGGTTACAAAATCCACTAGCATTTTAAAAAAATACAAGTTGGATTATCAAGTCGCAACTGGTTATTTCAAAAAAAAATACCAGTTGGACCATTGATGGTATATCTTCAAGTGTGGAACGATTTTCTTATTGGTTTATTGATTAAATTTCTATTAGATTTTCATATCAATTTATATTAGATCGGTTTTCGGATCGATTTTCAGATCTGCCCTTTTCAAAACCCTTGTCGTTGTCAAGATTTATCAACACTTGTCGCCGCCATGGTGGATTTTGGTACGCCAGTCACTTTTCTGATTTATCAAGATAAATGCATCACAGATCTGATGTACTAAATATATCACCGATACCATTGTTCGGGTGTTTTCGATGTTGGCTAAAGAGTTGTATTTGTTTATCGCCGTCATGTGTTTTGATGTCGACGAGAGGATATAATTTGTTTGTTTGTAAATTGTTGGTTGTAGTTTGGTGAAGAAGGAAAACGTGCTAATTAGTTTGGTTTTTGTTTTTTGGGAGGTATAATATTGGGTTTCGATTAAGTAGTGGTTGGATTGGTTTTCTGATTATTTTCCGGTTAGAGTTTTCGATACATCGCCAGTATACATGGTGGGTTGGTGCCGCTGCTATAGCAGCAGATACATCGCTAGTACACCAGGTATATTGTGGTATGTGCCGCCTGTACACCGGATACATCGCCGGTACACCGGACACATCGCTGGTACACTAGATACATCGTGGGTTGGTGTCGCTGCTGCTGTTCGGTTTTGGTTTGAAGATTTATTGTAAATTTGTAATGTAGTTTTTTTAGATAGTTTCTTGATACACATATCTGTATATGTATCTCATCTATTTATGGGTAAAGATTCTGGTGTACCGGAATCTGCTGCTGTTCAGTTTTGGTTTGAATATTTATTGTAGTAATGTAGCAGTTTTTTTATATATGCTCTTGATACACATATATGTATATTTATTTCATCTGTATCGAGTTACGAGTGAAATTGCACGGATTCCAGTGTACCGGAATCTGCTGCTGTATAAAAAGATGTGGACCGGTTTTTAGTATAAAAAATAGACGAAAATTTAAAAAAAAGATGGACCACATTAGAACTTGGATTGTCCAAAATACCCTTGAAACCCTATTAATGTCACTCATTTAATGTTAATATTCATCTAACACACATAAAAAGATCTAATGGTCTAGATTGGGGTCTTACTTTTGTAACTTTATGTTTGATCTCACAATAACCCTACCCTATATATATATATATATATATATATATATATATATATATATATATATATATATATATATATATATATATATATATATATATATATATATATATATATATATATTTGACTTTTTTGTCCTTCAAATGTAAATAAATGATTTGATCTCAGTCTTTGGATCAAATTGGATTGGATAGTCAGGATGGGTGCAATGGTCAATGATGGGTCTATAGGGATCTCAACTCTTCAATGCAATTTTGAATACTTTTGGTGTAATACCCCCATTTTTCATAGATCGCAGCGGATTTAGAGTTGGGGTATTACTTTATTGAAACAAAGACAAGATAATAGAAAACGACTCGAAAAGAGACGTTTTTGAAAAAGGAGTTATCATTCATTTTATTCATCAGAGTTTTTACGGCAAAAGATGTACTTTTACCAAAAGAGGGGTCCCTAAGATACGTTTTAAAAGCAAAAGATGAATGATAACTATTCTGGACGTCCTCATGTCCAGTGCCACTCCGTGCTAGGGTTCCTAAAGCGCTCATATACCTAGGATAACATGCTTAGAGAGTCAACACAAAGGTTGAGTGAGAGTCATAGGTTTTAGTGATAGTAGTGTGAATACAAGTTCCACAGAGTTCTGTAGAAACCCTATGTGTGGAAAAGTTTTAGAGAAAGAAATGATATATTGTACTGAGCTCATTAACCACACGTTAACAGTCCGGGTCATGGGGTCTGTAGACCAACCATGAGGGGACGGGAAGGATAACTTGCCAAAGTTAATCCTTCAGAGAGGGTTCAAATATAGTACTTATTAGTGCCCAAGACACAGGCAAACCAACGGGAGTTGTCAAACTCCAATAGATCTATCAACTATATTAGCGTTCACTTGGGTAAAATATCCCAAGCGATTAGATTCATGAATTTAGTTATGTAATGATGGCAAATAGTTTACTCGTGCAATAACCAAAGAAAAGACTTGTATCCGGTTTAAAGCATGTATCCCCCTTACAGGGTTTGTAAAGCATTTAGAGTGAAAGTTAAAAAAAGATGTGAGGCTACGAAACTCACCTGGGTCTAAGGTAAGTAGGGTAGGGGTTTAGACAGCTTACTCACGTATCCTGGGGGTAGTGTAGGTGTGTGTGCGCGTATGTCAAGTCTTAGTCTAGGTTTTCTTAACTAATCATTCTTAAGATTTTTACATATTACCAGAAGTATATGACTCCTCACATGAAGCTCCCTACTATTTATTATGTTATCAACATAATACCGTTCGGGCCATCATAATTCAGAAGTTAATACTCCTCACACGAAGCTCTCTACTATTGAGTTATGTTGTTATTAGGGTTTAGTTATAACATAACATCGTTCGAGCCATCATAACTCAGAGGTATATGCAATAATCGTTTGAGGAGACAGGGCACTTTAAGTCGTAAACCCAGCAAACTCGTCAAAACGAAATATCCACATAATACTCCTCGCATGAAGCTCCCTAGTATTGTGTTATGCTTCTAACTTAAAATAGGTTTTTATACTTAATTACATGAAAATAGTCCGTTTATACCCTTCAAGTTTGTATATTTACATTTTCTACCCTAAACTTATAAACTTATAACATTTAAGCATATAACTTCCTATCTTCTATACAATTAGTCCCTATACTTATACATTTTAGAGAAATGACAGAATGGTCCTTAAACTATACTATATTTTCAAAACTAGTCCTTTAAGTTTATAACTTATTTTACTTTCTATCCTAAGGTTTTAGAACTTTGCAAAAAGGGTCCTTATACTTATAACTTCTAAGAAATGTCAAAAATAGTCCATAGACTTCATATTTTCAGAAATTTACAGTATATACCCCTATGCATGAAAAACTATTGCAAAACTAGTCCTTTTATCATGCAAATTGTATTCTAATGAGATAATTAAGTTTCCTAGCTGATGTTTAGTTAATATATACTTAATTAAGTCTCATAAATCAGACTATAGCACATAATAAAGCAATTTAGCACATAAACACATAATTATGCAAAATTAGGGTTTTAAAAGGTAAAGTTCTAAATGAAAAGGTTCAAGGCTCTACCTTAGGTTCCTATGGGGTCTAAGGCATATCTTAACTATCCTAGGTCAGTACTAAAGCTAATAGGATCAAAGGTTAGGCTTACCTAGGTCGTGGGAGTCCTAATGTGCAAACTAGGGTTTTCTCGGCCAAAACCACAACTCGACAAGGTCTAGGGCTATTGTACTCGACTCCTACTGGTCTTAGGAACTTAGTACTACATAATAGGTGTACTATAGAAGATAGAAATGGTGTGAAGTGAAATAGTGGAAGGAGGGGGTATTTATAGGTTAATGAGGGGTTTAGGTGTCATTTTAGGGTGCTAGGTGTCGAGGAGGGGGGAGGTTGACTCATGGCAGCTAGGGGAGGTTGTGGAGGGTCTAAGGGATGACAAGGAAGAGCTAAAAGTAGCTAGGGTGCTGTAGGGGAGGACTTGTGGTTGTGGTTTTGTCGTGGCCTAAATGGTATACAAGTAGGTGATGCACCTACTTGTGTGCTACTTGGGTGGTTGCTATCTTATCCCTAGCAGGTGTATAAAGTTCTAGGATGCTTTCTTGGTTGGTTTGAGGTGCTATGGTAGCTTAGTTTAGGTTTNTGCTGTAGGGGAGGACTTGTGGTTGTGGTTTTGTCGTGGCCTAAATGGTATACAAGTAGGTGATGCACCTACTTGTGTGCTACTTGGGTGGTTGCTATCTTATCCCTAGCAGGTGTATAAAGTTCTAGGATGCTTTCTTGGTTGGTTTGAGGTGCTATGGTAGCTTAGTTTAGGTTTTAGGTTTAGTTTTAGCCTAGTTTTGTCTAGTGAAAGTTTTAGGTCTAACCTAAGGTTTAGTGCCTAGATTAGGGTCCTAGGGGTGCCTAATGACTAATATTAAGTCCTAGGGGGCTTATACTAAGTGGTGGTAGCTTATGGTAAAGATTTGAGATAGTTTAACCTAGTTTCCGGGAAGTTATGACCTAGTTATGACTCTATGCTTAAGGGACTTGTACCTAAGTTCTAGGGAGTTGTACTAGGCTTTAGGGAGTCTAAGATATCCTAAGGTTGCTAATGTAACTTATACCTAAGCCTTGAATACTTTCAAGCTAGTTCAGATAAGCAATTAGGGTTTTAAAGTTAACCGTAAACACATAGCTGCAATTAGGGTTTTCTGATAAGCATATGGTACTAGAGTGATAGTTTACTTAGTGAAAATGTGTTTATAACCTATAGTTGACATACCGGGATGTTTACATCAAGTAAACATAGTGTTGGTTGGCATAGGTGGATACGTGAGCTTGTCTAAAGGTTAGTTAAATCATAGAGATATAGGAAAGCAAAAATTTCACTCGGGAAATAGCTATAGGAATTTCTAACCTAGTTTGTGCTTAGTGAGGGCCTAAGTTAAGTTAGTAAGGCTTTGCTAATCTATGGGAAACTAGTGGAGAAGTTAGTGGGGAAATTAGTGGGTTGTTACATTTGGTCTATTCCGTCTGACAAATTTATGTCAACCACACAGCTTGTCACTTTTTTTTTTTTTATATTCTTTGTCTTTTTGTTATAATTTTTTTAAATCAAATAATTAAATATATTTAATTAAATATATAAATTAAATAATTAATAATTTTCTCTNATATATATATATATATATATATATATATATATATATATATATATATATATATATATATATATATATATATATTCTGTCTTTTTGTTATAATTTTTTTAAATCAAATAATTAAATATCTTTAATTAAATATATAAATTAAATAATTAATAATTTTCTCCCTTTTACTTTTTTCTTTCAAACCATTCTCGAAAAATCCAATTCTAAACCCACTTACAAACCAAACGGACCCTAAGTCTTCTTCTATCAAAAACATAAATAATAATAATAACAAAAAATAAAATAAAGTTAAGAAAAATAAAATAAAAATAAAAAAAACCCTCAGCTTATCTTGTATCTTGGTTTTGAGCTAATATTACCTTTCATCAAAAATAATAAATGAAAAATAAAAAATAAATAAATAAAAAATGTCTTCTTCCATCAGTAACTTTTAACTATTTAAACACTAAATTGTTATTTTCATAGTACTACGGATAGAGCATAGCTAATTAAGTTGTTTAGGTGGGGTTACCGTTCAAACCTAACAAGCACAAGGTCCAAGATCTGATCATGGTCACCTTTATATATAGCCAAAACCGCTGAATGAGTAGGTCCAAGTTATGAATAAGCTAGCCGATCGTAAGCCAGTTAAGGTTGTCGGATATCAGCCTTTTACCACATAACTACTGTCCTAAGAGAGCTCCGTATGGTGCAAACATAACATGGGATGCGTCCCTATTTTTCCCTATGGTGTCGCCGTATGCATACCGAGAGATGCGCCTTTCGTTCGCCAAAGGGCGTATAATCATTCAAACCACATACGCCTTTCGTCTTATTTGGTGTTTTATTTTTATTTTTATTTTTTGTTTTGTGAGTGGGTGGGGTATTTTTTAGACCTACAGGTACCAATAAAGTGTTATTGGGTTTTTGCTGAGGAGGGTATTTTAGTGGTTAGTATGTTATTGGTATGCTGATTAGTTGGTGCTGACGTGATGTACGAATAACACATTATTCGCACTTACCACACCTTGTACTCTAGTACTTAAACTTTTATAACATAAGTTTAGTTTAAGATTGATTACAAGAAACGACAGCAGAGATGATGGTGTCACCAAAAATCAAAAAATGAAATTATAACTTGTAAGTTGTTTTTTATTACAACAATCGATGAAGCACTTCTTTACGTCGTATTCACCAAGTAGATATTTGATGTTTTAACTTCAGCATAGACGCGACATGGACCGAATTAATATTTTCATTATGTTGGTACAATAACATTAACTACTTTTTAATATTAAAAGACACACATCCATATTATTTTGACTGCATAGTTAGACCGTGAGAGTGATGCATGGTCAACATTCAACAAGCGTGTGGTGACCACTAAAACCTAATTAACACAAATAAATGTAGATAAGAAAACTGTAAACCTATTTGGACCATATAATCTTAAAAAATATGAACGAATTCGCAGGTATCATTACTATTTACTAGTACCAAAAAACAATAGTAAACGGATAATTGTATTCCAACATGACAACTAAACAAAAAAACGAAAATAGTAATCATTCATACAAATCAATATATTAGAGCACCAGGTATCGTTGCAACATTTAACACGTTATTGGTATGTCACCTCAACGCCACATCATACCCCTTCCAATAACACATCAATCACTCAAACACCCCTCCCTCATAACACACCACTAACATATTATTAGATCCCACAAAATACCCCACTAAAAATATTCACTCACAAAAAAAATAATAAATAAAAAAAAAATTACATTTGGCGTAAAAGACACTTGACTGGCTCAATTCCTTTTAACATGAGTTTGGCACTTTGACTGGTAAGGCATTTGGCACGCCAAAGGAGAAAAATGATGCATTTGGCACGTTAAAAACAACCTTACTGAGTGCTCTTATTTCTCTTATCACGTCTCTTCATCTCTCTTCATCGTTTCATTTCATGTAACCAAATAAACTTTAGTAGTGGCGGACCGAGGTCTACAAGTTACTAGATTCACAATTTTATTTTACAGTATCACAATGTACTGACTAAACAAAACTTGTAACATAAAAGTTTACAACCAGAATCATCTCGGAAATATCAGATATTTGATACAATAAGTTACACTACGTGTAAAAATTCCATAAGGTTTCTGTGAACCCAGAGAACCCTCTTGGGTCCACCCCTGGACCATGATATTCTTAAAAGCACTAATTGACATGTCTAACTGGTATACCTGATTATATGTCTAAACTTATGTGTTAGCATTTTTTTTTTTTTTTTTGAACGGCGGGATTTTATTAAAAACCTAGCAAAAGCTAGAACAAATTATATAGAAACAATAGAATCTAAGGGATTATTAATCCACCCTACCCAACTATAAGTAAACTTAGGATTTCTAGATGAAATCCGAAAAAAAGATTGATACACAATGAAATCCCATAATCCTATTGGTAAGAGCAGGGGGACTCACTTCTTCACAAACCAATATTGACATATCTATTTAGACATATAATTAGTCACATTTTTAAGTATCCCAATTATTTTCCATTCTTGGAATGGGTAGAGTTCGATAGATATTTATGCATGAGCAATGTCATTATAGGCTGTAAAAGTAAATAACAAGGGATGTATATATGTACATCTTATAATTAAAGTGTAAATTAGTGCTTGACTGCTACCTTCAATATCTATCTTCCCATTTAGTGGTGCTTTATCTCTCGTTTTCAAGTCTTATAAACAAATGAGTAGATTAAAGTTATGAGTCTGTAACAAGATCACTCTAATATATATTCTTGGATTTCAGAATCACTTATTTAATAGTAGTAAACGTAAATATCTTCGATATGATATGAGTCAAGATCTCCATATTGGATACATAATTATATCCTACGTCCACAATAATATGCTATTAGATATTTCCTTATAAAATATCTAGTCCTTGAACAGTGACGAGACTAGGTGGGTTCCGAGACATCCATATATTTTTGCAGCATAATGTTAATTTTTGTAAAAACCTCGATTTTTAGCAAATGCATCTCGTCCAAAAAATTTGTTTTTCCGATATTGTTTAGTTTTCCTTAAATGCACTTGATTTATTTATGTTCTGGTTCCGTCACTATCCATGAATTGCAGCGGAACCCAAGGCGGGTATAGACAGCTCGATCAATTAACATGCATGAACATCATATCATAACTTTGCATATCCATACATTATAATTAATTACAAAGTCGTTTTATTTTGAAAGAAACAAGTTTACAGAAGGCGTGCGTCTCTTATAAGTTTATAGTACATCAAGTTTCAACATATACTTTTGGACGTGAAATGATTAATTTGTTCTTAGATACAGGGCCGGCTTTGAGGGTGTGCAAGGTGAGCGACCGCTCAGGGCCCCAAAATTTTTAGGGGCCACAAAATTTGCCTCGTTAATAATTATATGTGTGTGTACACATATTCTTTACGAAGAAAAAGATATTTAGAAGAGAAAATATCTTAAATGAGCAATATTTTAGAACGTTTAAATAATTAATTGCATTATATCTTATAAATGGTAACACGGGTAAGGATCCAGTGAGAAGAAAACTTATAATGAGAAGGATGAGAAATAACTATAACCACATATTTGAGATGCGTCGACTTGAATTAGATGCATCTCTATTCATTTAGATGCATCCCAATTAGTTTTAAAAGTAATTTTGAAATGAAAACGATGCAAAGTAGTACTTGCAACAAATTTGACCCGCAGAGGACAAAAAATACATAGGATTTTCCTAATTTGCTAAAATGCATCTAATATATGTATATGCATCAAATTTGTAGCTAGAAAATATATTAGGGTGCATCTAAAAGATTAGGGATGCATCTAATTCAAGTCGATGCATCTCTAATATGTGGTTATAGTTATTTCTCATCTTTCTCATTTTAAGAGTTCTTCTCATTTGATCCTAAGTCATGGTAACACTTTATTTATAACATTTTTTCTCGAAAAGCCTCATTATGTAATTTCGTACAGGGCCCTCAAAAATTTTATCAAATCATGGGACGGCCCTGCTTAGATATCGATATTTTGAAAATAAAAAATAAAAAATATGAGTAACGTTGTTATGAGGGCTTGACAGCGTGAACCAATTTTATAAATGAGTTCCAATATGGTCCTTTATATATAGTGGTCTTGGCCTCTTGGGTTGTGCCAATATGCGATGGCTGCATATATGTCCACTTGCATATTCGTCACAACCCACTGGTGTCCCCGACGTGCTCTTCGCTACACAAGCCATCAAGAAAAGCTGTAAAACATGACGTTTTCATATTTTTTACAATTTGACTAAAACAAATTACAGCAATAAACGCATTTTAAGAAGTTTCTTTGATTACTTAATTTTAATAGTTCACTAGATCTCATTTTCATTTCTAGAACTTACATATAACAATATCATCTTTTGTCTTTTCGATCATCCTTGAATTCTACATAACATACAGCCAAACAATAAAGTCGTAATCTTTGTTATAACAAATTGTCTGAATAAGTTATATAACTTTTCTAGAATTAAGAAGAAAAATTAAAGTTGCAGGCCAAAATGCCAAATTAATAAACCGCTTTATATCCATATTTTACATATGCAATAAAATATATGCGACTTGACATTCCATAATTCAAAGAAATTAATCTTTGGGTTATTTGCTAATCTTTGCAATATGATTCCAAATGACAACTCACTATTTTTGTAAAGTAAAAAAGTAATCCTAGGTTAGAAAATTCACTCATTAAAATGATGTTCATAAAGTGGCGCACCGAATATCAAAAGTTACGAGATACATTTTAAATTTTAAAAAGGCCAATTTTAACACAAAATATAGAGACATGCATACCTAGGACAAATCAATACAGTACCTTTTTTTTTTCTTTCTTTCTTTTTTTATGAAATTTTACACTATGCAAGAAAAATCTGTATAATTCACGGAAAGCCCTCGGCCCACCGCTGGTTGTAATAATTAACAAAAGAATGAAGAGATGGTGTTCATGTAGAATACCGTTTGTAGAGGTAGTGGTACTTGAAGTACAAATCCAATGACCCAATATAGCATTAATCTATTGTATTTTTATAAGATACGGTTGTGATTTATGACCATAACAAGTAATTAGTTCCTGAACACCTGCATGAATCTCATTAGCTACTACTAATATTTAATTAGCATAATGTATTAAAAACTCGTATGCTAGCTCTTCTAGTGACGCATTTTGGCTCCATGTAATACGTGGCCCAAATGTCACATTCAACATATATACTCTTTAGATATGCTCAACAATGCATTGAACATGTCACCTTATTCCATAACACCTTCGATTTCATTACCCAAAACACCCTTCAATGATTTGCAAAGCTAGGAACATTTGAAGGGTATTTTAGTAATTATACAGTCGTTCGATCGGATAGTGTGGTGAGATATATCATTATGCTAGCTTTATATAGAAAGAGAGATTCATGGTTTGATAGGGACTCTTGATATAGAGTTTTTAGTGGTATAAATACAAGGCTAATTAAGAAGATTAAGTACACAAAGGTAGCTAACAGTGCCTAAATCAATAGATAATCATTTAGGTACTAAGGTACGTACTTAATGTACTATCAAGGAGTCATGAGTGGAGTAGAAGAGAAGTGGAGAAAAGGGCCATGGACGGCTGAAGAAGATCGTTTGCTCGTTCAGCACGTCAACGTGCATGGTGAAGGACGATGGAATTCCGTGGCTACCCTTGCCGGTACTAGTGTGATTCACGTACTTGTTTTGTGAAAGAATGAGTTTTCGATATGTTACTTAACTAGTATATATGTCTTTATGTCATTGTAGGCCTCAAAAGAAATGGAAAAAGTTGTAGACTAAGATGGGTGAACTACTTGAGACCGGACCTTAAGAGAGGTCGAATTACCCCTCAAGAAGAAGCTCTCATTCTCGATCTACATACTCGTTGGGGCAATAGGTGCATAGTTTTCACCTTCTTACTAAGAAAACACTAGCTAGTATCATATAGCTAGTTTGCTCTTTTAGAAACTCATATAATGTGATTATAACAATGATATATGGTTTAGGTGGTCAACAATTGCAAGAAGCTTGCCAGGAAGAACTGATAACGAGATTAAGAACTATTGGCGAACTCATTTCAAGAAAAAGAGTAAAGGGGCCTCAGATGAATCAACGAAGCTGAGAACACGGTTACTGAAGAGACAAAAGTTTCAACAAGAACAACGACAACGACTCATGATGCAACAAAACGAAGCTGATATGAAAAAGCTAATGTCGTTGTTGCTCGAAGAAAATCAGAACAAAGTGGGACACATGCCACTCGCCATGATTGAAAGGCACCAAGACAAAATTTACGAGGAACCCCAAAGTTTGATCAATCCGATGATATTGTTGAATGGTTGTTACGATTCACCTAATATGCCCGTGACCCCCATGAACGAAGATGCTGGTCTATGGGATGGCTTGTGGAACTTGGATGAGGTTCATGGTCCTAACTTTTGTGCTGCGAGAGCTAGCTAGCAAAGTGTTCTTGAGTTTTGACATCTTAATTCGTAATATGTTTTTGGGATTATGTTAATGGTCCTAACTTTTGTGCTAGCAAGGCTAAGCCACAAAGGGTTATGACCTCTTAGTTCGTACTATGTTTTTGGGATTATGTTCATGGTCCTAACTTTTGTGCTACCAAGGCAAAGCCACCAAGGGTTATGAGTTATGACCTCTTAGTTCGTACTATGTTTTTGGCTAAAGAGCCACATTTCTGTAGCACTTTATATTATCGTAATGACAAAAGTCAAGTTAAAATAGAAAATAACTATAAATATTTCAGCACTTAACCGATAAGTACTAATTATCCATAAACTCTAAACATATACTAGTAAATGTTACGTATGAAAAGAATGAGAATGATTTCTAGCCACACTTTCAAATAAGATAGATAATTCTAAATAGTGATGCATCTATCCTGCCATGCCTATTATCCAGTGCTAGAAGCTTCGCGGTGCATATGAAATGTGTAGCTTTGGTTTCTTTTAGCTTTTCTCGTTTCAACCTTTTTTCTCATTTGATCCTAACTCTACATATGTATTACATATACTTTTTAAAAATCTATGTGCGCACATATGAAAGTTTAATCCACTGGCTCTTAAGTAACTGATATAGACAAGCATTTTAAATTGCATATAAACAAGTATTTTAATTTTTTTACCAAATCATTAGTATCGTGAAATATCTCTTACACTCATCAGCTGACAACTTTCAAAGTTTGATTATTGCAATATGCATATTGCTCAACGAATTGAACTTACCAATACAATAATGTTTTTTGTTAAAAGTTAAAGCATGTAAGTGGGCTTATTTATAGAGCATTTGTAAACTGGGCAGTTCATGTTGAGGCCAGCTGGCCAGAGAACCCAATTTCCATCTCTCAACTGTAGGCTTGTAGTTGTAGCTGCCCAATTTCTCAAACCTTACAACTTACAAGAATGCAAAAAATATTTTATATTGATTGGACTATGTCAAAAATATCGGAACGTTTTCAACTGATACTTACTTTGGTTTTTACTAGAGGTCACATTTAAAACGGTAAGTGCAGATAAGGTTTCCCCCATTAGATTAATCAAAGAACTCAGATCTCTTAGGTCGGCTCGACCATAAGCCCACCAAAGCAAACACTTTAGGCAAAATAAATGTTAAGGCACCAAAAAGTATAACTTTGCATATATTTGTAAAATTGCAGAAAAAACATTAGCAATAGAAGTTTCAAACCAGCTCAATGCAAAATGGCAAAACATATGTACATCAAGGTGCATAGTTATTGCAAAACTTTTATGTTATTTTCTTTAATATTTTCTAATATCAACTTACTAAATATGCTATTTAGATTTTACTCTTACTAACTAAGGTCCACAAATTATAATAATCATTATATCTTCTCTTTTATTCAGGACGAATTACCTTGCTTAACACACTTATCATAATGGATTAACCCTACGACTAACGGTGACACGTAATAAGTCGAAATATTCTAGTAGTAAATAAAGAGGATCCGATGATAAACTCGATAACGTCCAGAAAGCACGAGAATACGATGATGGGCTTTGCTTTAAACTATCAAACTAACTTCAACACTCGCCACGTGTCCCCATGCAATACCACATTCTCGACACGTATCATGCCACCTGCCAAGCATTGCTTTTATATATATACTCTTTGCCACTTTATTCACTTCAAAATACATCTTCTCAGCTAAGTGTCACCTAGTTTTATAAGAAACCAAAACAAATATAACCGATCGATCGACGTGATCTAGAATACGAAAAATGGCGGTGGAAACTGGAGGAAAAAGAATGGCAGCACCTTTGCTGTTCTTGAACCTTGTGATGCACGCAATAACATTAGGGTTTGCTAGTTGGTGTCTTAATAGATACATCAATGGACAGACACACCACCCTAGTAAGCTAGCATACTATACTATTTTGATCACTTTGGTTTTCAAACAATGTATTTTTTTGTCTGAACTGATTTATTTTATTTATGTGGTGTGTAGGTTTTGGAGGAAATGGAGCAACTGAGTTCTTTTTGGAGTTTGCGATATTAGCTTCTGTTCTCGGAATCGTGTCGAAATTTGCAGGTGGAAACCATCTTCGTGTGTGGAGAAATGATAGTCTAGCAGCTGCTGGATCTTCTGCTCTCATTGCATGGGCTGTCACTGCTCTTGCTTTTGGGTACATAACTATTTTCTCACCAAGCTTATGTACATTTTTATTACGTGTGTTCGTGTTAGCTTATTTACCGAGTAGCTCGGTAAATAAGCTAACACGAACACCTGTAAAGTAGTTCTTAACTAATCAAGGATATAATATGTAGGTTGGCATGCAAGGAGATAAACGTGGGAGGACACAGAGGATGGAGGTTAAGGATAGTGGAAGCTTTCATAATAATATTAGCGTTTACCGAGCTTTTATATGTGATGTTGGTGCATGCTGGTTTGTACAACAGTCGATATGGACCAGGGTATCGCGACTCTGACTATGGAGTCGGTGTTGGTGGTCATCATGTTGAAGAGCCTGGCTACAAAGGAACTACTACCAGAGTTTAGTTTGGTTTTGTTTTATGTTGTGGATGTATCTAGTTTATTTACAAGATAATGAATACTAGTAGAACTAATTAATATGAACTCATCATGTAATATTTGTACTTTTGTCGGGTTGTGGATTTGATTTATGAGAAGTGGTTAACTTTATATACAAATTTGTTTCAAATCTCGTGAAAGTTAAAGTTAAAGGGGTGTAATTATAAATCTTGGACAATATATATAGATACAAATAGAACTGGTCATATGTTTTCCTAAGAACCCTAGTTAGGTCGGCCAACAATCAAAGAAAAATAGGAAGAGAATCGATCGACAATCGATACCCAGCCGTCTTCTTCCGCCCGATATTATTGAAGAAATTCTGCTGAGGTTTCCTGTCGAAACCTTATTAAGATGCAAGTCTGTTTGCACATCATGGTACACTTTAATATCTGAGTCGATATTTTATTAAATCTCATGTTAGACTATGGACTAGAAAGCATCAATATGTACATCCTAGACTAATAAGTGCAGGGAGATGACGCCGGTTAGGCGTTATGGTCTATGTGGCAAGCTTTCAACGCCGTTTCCACGTTACCATGAATTCCAAGCTGCAAACGTTGGGCCTGCGTTGGTGTGGATGTTAACGTTACAACGTGCGTTGTAACGCACAAGCATGCCATGAACTATTTTGCAAAACAAACCCCTCACCTTTTCAAACGTCTAGTTTTGCAACGATTTTCCTGCGTGTGTGTGGGTTTGCGTGTGTGTGTGGGTTTGCGTTTGTGTGTGTTTTAAGTGTATGAGCAGGTTTTTAGGTTGAAGATGANTTTTTTTTTTTTTTTTTCTCCTTTTTTTTGTAACAATTTTATTTCGTATCGTAATATTTAGTTTTATTAATGAAAGTATTAGATTTTTTAATGAATGAAATTATTGAGGGTAGAATTTGTAAATTGTTATTTTAAAAAAAGGTGGGGCCTGAAAGTGGTGTTATTGGGTGTTATGATTTCCTGGTGTTTTTTGGTGTTATGTTATTTGGTGCTGAGATGATGTGGCGCTGACGTGGCATGGTGTTAACACCCAAATGGTGTTATGACTCCCCATACTCTTAGCCTTACTCGCATACGGGTAGACGATCTTCCTCGTAAACTAGTATCAGTTGTTCCCATTAACCTCATAGGCTCTTGCAATGGATTGCTATGCATTGTTCAATCGGATAATTCCTTTCTTTACAATCCTAGTACTAGAATATATAAGAGGTTACCATATAGCGGTTTGTCTGCCGGCGCAGGGTATTCTTTCGGGTACGATGAGTCTAGTGATGATTACAAAGTTGTTGGGTTATCCTGTGATAACAAAGTAGCCAAGATATACTCATTAAAAACCGGACGTTGGAAAGATATGAGTGATGTTCCCTATATTTCTCCATTGTGTCATAGTGGTACCTTTTCTAACGGAGCTTTTCATTGGATGGTCCTTGAGATGGTTCGTAAAGAGCGTGTGCCGTTCTTTCGGGTGACTAACATAGTTTCTTTTGATTTAGCAACCGAGACTTTTGGTGTAGTTTCGCCGCCACGCCTGTATGGTGATAAATATGATAGGGGTATATTGTTTACGAAGTTGACGACTTTGGGAGAATGGTTGTGTGTGATTGTTCATTATGGTGGGAGTCGTGCTGATTTATGGGTGATGAAAGTCTATGGAGTGAAAGATTCTTGGACTAAATTGGTTTCCATCCCGTATTATAATAAAGAGGGGTTCTATGTGCCTGTGTCTATGTCAAATGATGGGAGATTTTTACTGACATTTTATAAAAAAGTGGTTCTTTATGATCCCATAGATAGTTCATTCACTCAGATTCAGGAGTTTGATGAGGCGTTTAAAGCATGTACTCATGTTGATAGTTTAGTTTCACCTCATTCCCCCCTTGATTCGGAACAAATTGAGGAGTTGTCATCTTATTTCACGTGAAAGAATGGGAGCGAGTCAAGTACAAGAGAAAACAACTTATAACTTAAAAAGGTTTTTTAAGACTTGTGAGTCTAGCTTTCTAATTTATTTTAATTTGGTTTTTATACGAGAAGCATTTTTTTACACTATGTATTTGAATAGACGGATGTCATGCATCATTGCATCACATTAGAAACCTCGTTTGATATATGGTAGACGAAAGTAAGATGAAAATTGCTTATTTGGTGAACCAAAGTTTAAATAAATACAACTAGGGTTTTATCCGTACAATAGCTGTCTATTTTCAAAAATGTACCGATATGGTACGTGTACTATTTTTCGTACCAGTATAGGAGGTCTACTTTCAGTTTCGTGCTAATATGGTACGTGAGTAACTTTTTCACCTGCAAAACATGTTAAAAGGTGATTTTTGAGCAAAAATGGTCCCTTGTGATTTATTTATTTTGCAAAATTGGTCCTTTGTGATTTTTTCAAAAATGGTCCCTTGTGATTAAGTATATTAGCACGAATTTTTTCAAAACAACTTTTTGACTTGCAAAATTTTNTATCTCTTATACTTTCATAAACTTAAACGATAAGTACTAGTTATCCATAAACTTTAAACATATAAATGTTAAAACTATCTATTACATATACTTTTTAAAAATCTATGTGCGCACATATGAAAGTTTAATCCACTGGCTCTTAAGTAACTGATATAGACAAGCATTTAAAATGAAACAAGTACTTTAATTTTTTACCAAATCATTAGTATCGTGAAATATCTCTTATACTCATCAGCTGACAACTTTCAAAGTTTGATTATTAAAACATGAAATAAAACATACTACAATAATGGTTTTCGTTAAAAGTAGTTGAATTATTAAAACATGTAAGTGGGCTTATTTATAGAGCCATATTAAACCGGGCTTTAGTTCATGTTGAGGCCAGAGAGCCCAATTGCTATCTCTCAATTGTAAGCTTGTAGCTGCTCAATTTCTCAAACCTTTACAACTTACAAGAGTACAGAAAGTATTTTATATTGATTGAACCATGTCAAAAACATTGGAACGTTTTCAACTTCTACTTTCTTTGGTTTTTACTAGAGGTCATATTTAAACGGTAAGCACAGATAAGGTTTTCCTGCTTAGATTAATTAGTCGAAAAAATCAGACCTCTAAGGTCGGCTAGACCATAAGGTTACCAAAACAAACGCTTTAGGCTAAATAAATGTTAAGCACCAAAAAGTATAACTTTGTATATAGTTGTAAAATTGCAGAAGAAAACATTAGCAATAGAAGTTTCAAACCAACTCAATGCAAAATGGCAAAACATATGTGTACATCAAGGTGCATAGCTATTGCAAAACTTTTATGTTATTTTCTTTAATATTTTCTAATATCAACTTACTAAATATGCTATTTAGATTTTACTCTTACTAACTAAGGTCCACAAATTATAATAATCATTATATCTTCTCTTTTATTCAGGACGAATTACCTTGCTTAACACACTTATCATAATGGATTAACCCTACGACTAACGGTGACACGTAATAAGTCGAAATATTCTAGTAGTAAATAAAGAGGATCCGATGATAAACTCGATAACGTCCAGAAAGCACGAGAATACGATGATGGGCTTTGCTTTAAACTATCAAACTAACTTCAACACTCGCCACGTGTCCCCATGCAATACCACATTCTCGACACGTATCATGCCACCTGCCAAGCATTGCTTTTATATATACTCTTTGCCACTTTATTCACTTCAAAATACATCTTCTCAGCTAAGTGTCACCTAGTTTTATAAAAAACCAAAACAAATATAACCGATCGATCGACGTGATCTAGAATACGAAAAATGGCGGTGGAAACTGGAGGAAAAAGAATGGCAGCACCTTTGCTGTTCTTGAACCTTGTGATGCACGCAATAACTTTGGGCTTTGCTAGTTGGTGTCTTAATAGATACATCAATGGCCAAACACACCACCCTAGTAAGCATACTATACTATTTTCATCACTTTGTTTTTTGAACTGTGTATTTTTTATTTTTTTATTTTTTTGTGTCTAAACTGATTTATTTGTATTTTAATTATGTGGTGTGTAGGTTTTGGAGGAAATGGAGCAACCGAGTTCTTTTTGGAGTTTGCGATATTAGCTTCTGTTCTTGGAATCGTGTCGAAATTTGCGGGTGGAAACCATCTTCGTGTGTGGAGAAATGATAGTCTAGCAGCTGCTGGATCTTCTGCTCTCATTGCATGGGCTGTCACTGCTCTTGCTTTTGGGTACATAACTATTTTCTCACCAAGCTTATGTACATTTTTATTACGTGTGTTCGTGTTAGCTTATTTACCGAGTAGCTCGGTAAATAAGCTAACACGAACACCTGTAAAGTAGTTCTTAACTAATCAAGGATATAATATGTAGGTTGGCATGCAAGGAGATAAACGTGGGAGGACACAGAGGATGGAGGTTAAGGATAGTGGAAGCTTTCATAATAATATTAGCTTTTACCGAGCTTTTATATGTGATGTTGGTGCATGCTGGTTTGTACAACAGTCGATATGGACCAGGGTATCGCGACTCTGACTATGGAGTAGGTGTTGGTGGTCATCATGTTGAAGAGCCTGGCTACAAAGGAACTACTACCAGAGTTTAATTTGGTTTTGTTTTATGTTGTGGATGTATCTAGTTTATTTACAAGATAATGAATACTAGTAGAACTAATTAATATGAACTCATCATGTAATGTTTGTACTTTTGTCGGGTTGTGGATTTGATTTATGAGAAGTGGTTAACTTTATATACAAATTTGTTTCAAATCTCGTGAAAGTTAAAGTTAAAGGGGTGTAATTATATATAAATCTTGGACAATATATATAGATACAAATAGAACTGGTCATATGTTTTCCTAAGAACCCTAGTTACACTACACTGTTAACCACTTTCGGCGGGGACAAGACCCCCTTTCCGCGGTCAGCGAGGTTGTGTGCCACCTCAGCATCATTTTTGTCGTTAAGCGACTTTCGGCCGGGACATTTATGTCCCCGCGAAAAACCTCGTCGCCCGTCGTCCTATTTGGTGTAGTGTTAGGTCGGCTAATAAATGGTACAACAATCAAAGAAAAGTAGTAAGAGAATCGATCGACAATCGATACCCAGCCGTCTTCTTCCGCCCGATATCATTGTAGAAATTCTGCTGAGGTTTCCTGTGGAAACCTTATTAAGATGCAAGTCTGTTTGCACATCATGGTACACTTTAATATCGAGTCGATATTTTATTAATTCTCATGTTAGACTAATATTTAGCCTTAGTCGCATACGAGTATACGATCTTCCTCGTAAACTAGTATCAGTAGTTCCCGTTAACCTCATAGGCTCTTGCAATGGATTGCTATGCATTGTTCAATGGGATAATTCCTTTCTTTACAATCCTAGTACTAGAATATATAAGAGGTTACCATATAGCGGTTTGTCTGCCGGCGCAGGGTATTCTTTCGGGTACGATGAGTCTAGTGATGATTACAAAGTTGTTGGGTTATCCTGTGATAACAAAGTAGCCAAGATATACTCATTAAAAACCGGACGTTGGAAAGACATGAATGATGTTCCCTATATTTCTCCATTGTGTCATAGTGGTACCTTTTCTAACGGAGCTTTTCATTGGATGGTCCTTGAGATGGTTCGTAAAGAGCGTGTGCCGTTCTTTCGGGTGACTAACATAGTTTCTTTTGATTTAGCAACCGAGACTTTTGGTGAAGTTTCGCCGCCACGCCTGTATGGTGATAAATATGATAGGGGTATATTGTTTACGAAGTTGACGACTTTGGGAGAATGGTTGTGTGTGATTGTTCATTATGGTGGGAGTCGTGCTCATTTATGGGTGATGAAAGTCTATGGAGTGAAAGATTCTTGGACTAAATTGGTTTCCATCCCGTATTATAATAAAGAGGGGTTCTATGTGCCTGTGTCTATGTCAAATGATGGGACGGCAACTCCGGAACGCATCATGCGGTTTGTTTCAAAATGATGGGAGATTTTTACTGACATTTTATAAGAAAGTGGTTCTTTATGATCCTATAGATAGTTCATTCACTCAGATTCAGGAGTTTGATGAGGCGTTTGAAGCATGTACTCATGTTGATAGTTTAGTTTCACCTCATTCCCCCCTTGATTCGGAACAAATTGAGGAGTTGTCATCTTATTTCACGTGAAAGAATGGGAGCGAGTCAAGTACAAGAGAAAACAACTTATAACTTAAAAAGGTTTTTTAAGACTTGTGAGTCTAGCTTTCTGATTTATTTCAATTTGGTTTTTATACGAGAAGCATTTTTTTACACTATGTATTTGCATAGACGGATGTCATGCATCATTGCATCACATTAGAAACCTCGTTTGATATATGGTAGACGAAAGTAAGATGAAAATTGCTTATTTGGTGAACCAAAGTTTAAATAAATACGAACTACNTGCACGAGAATACCAAAATATCCATTGTCAGAACTAGAACATTTTTTTTTTAAGGGCCGAATTTATTTTCGAGGGGCCGAATCGAAGATTTATTTGTAACCTCAACTAAATTACCCCTAAAACCTATAATATTTACACTAGGTGCCGCAAATTTTGGGGGAGCCGGGACCCTCCCTTGCCCCTACATTTGTGTCATGCAATTTATTGCCTTCTCTTTCTAACATTTAAATTATCTCTCTCATTTTCATCCACAATTTCACTTGCCACATCATTGCGTGGATTTCTTTTTGTCAATTATAGGTGGTAGTATTTCTCATACTTATTTTATAACGATAACAAAAGATATGTTGATTCACTGTACATTCATCTTACACAAAAGATCGAGTAACTATAGGTGACAACTAGTAGACTTTGTTTATTACTTAGGATAAATAGGCGCAATTGTTATGATTTGCTGGTTTGTACAAGTCGATATGGACCAGGGTATCGTGACTCTGACTATGGAGTGGATGTTGGTGGTCATCATCATATCGAAGAACCTGGCTTCAAAGGGACTACTAGAGTTGGATTTGATGTGATTTTAACCATGTATGTAGTTCATAAAATGATACTAGTAAATCGAAAGTTAAGTTAGGGTTAATTATATAAATCGTCCTTGTTGTTTACACGCAATTTCACCTTTCGTCTTGAAAGTCTAATAATTACATTAGTCATCACTGTGGTTGACGTTTTGAAACCGACCAGTTCTTTGACCAAACGGACGTTAGTTTTTCTCGTTAAGATTGGTCATGTGTTGGGCATGTGAGGGCAAAATTGTCATTTTAAGTCCATAGTATGTGTTATATGGTTTATGAACTTATCGTAGTAAGTGTACTAATTTTGAGTAAGTCCTATGCATTTAATCATGTTCATATGGATTTACCAAAATGTGGTTATAAACACAAGAGCATGAAAACGAATATGTTATGAGCGTTAATACCTTCTTTGGACACAGTTTAGTACAAAGATTTGAGATTTTAGTCTTTCTATTAAAGCACTTCTGTAAGAATGAGATTCATGTCAATGTAAGTACCAATTACTTAGTAACATCAATCGGAACCTATCACGTATAAAAACAAAATGAATACCGTTTTCCCAATCCATTTTCATCTGCTTCATGTCGCAACTTTTCTAGACTCCCTTTGTACAGATATAAGTCCAATCTTATCAGAAGGTGGAAATGGAGATACAACTTGCTCAATCAACTAGAGGACATTGGTAAAAATGTTCTTAACAATGATTATTTTGAACATATATTGGAGATATCGAATGTGGCAATATCTATCTACATACATGAATACATAAGCAAAGCTTAAATGTTAAGACAGAAGTGTATTCTACTCACCGCAATCACTATGGGTATCAATGCCGCGTGTTCCCTTGGTGCTGCAACAAGGAAAAGAGTGTCGCATGGAAGTTGGACGAGACAAATAATCTCAAATTCAAACAAGTGGTATAAAGTTAAAGATATCAAGTCAAGACTCGACGATTTCAGTATGAAAAACATGCTTTTATAATCTATAAAAAGAACCAGAGTTTCATGTTGTTTTTTTCTGTGTCTTTCGGGTCATCTTGTTTTGTTTCGGCTTCATGTTATGGTGGTCTTGTTTTAGCTGTGGTGGTCGTTTGTTTTCAGATCCTCATGGTTCTGATGGTTGTTTTACGGGGCCATGGTTCAGAATAAATTATCCAGGCATGATGGTTGATTGCGGGGTTAGTTGTGATGGTTCTGATGTCAAATAGTTATGGTTGTTGTGTCAAGTAGTCAAGTAGTAGCTGATGTGGTGTGAGCTGGTTTTGGTGTTAGGTCATAGTGGTTGCACATGGTCTCGTGTAGTTTTGGAGGTGGTGTCAAGTAGCGGTGGTTGTGGTGTTAGGCACTCTCGTGATTCTAGTGTTGAGTAGTGGTGATTGCGGAGTCGAGTAGCGTTGGTCTTAGTCTAGGGATACTGGGTTGGTTGTCTTATGGCTCGTGGTTATGTTTCGTGGTTGAAGTATGGTGGTCTGGTTTTGATGATAGTTTGGTGTGATTTTTGCCATGGTGCGTGATTGACGAGAATAACACATACAAATATACAATCCCCTTTAAAGGTGTGCGTGAAACGAAAGCAAATGCAAAGTCATAATGTAAAAGATACTCGTTATTTAAGATTAAATTGTTGGATGCTTGAAGTTTAGAAACCAAATTGAAATAAAACATAAAATTAAACAGGCTCCCAAGTCTTAAAAAAACCTTTTTTGTTATAAGTTGTTTTCCCTTGCACTGGACTGATGGACTCGCTCCCATTCTTTCACGTGAAGAAAGACGACAACTCCTCAATTCGTTCCGAATCAAGGGGGGAATGAGGTGAAACTAAACTATCAACATGAGTGCATACTTCAAACCCTCTATCAAACTCGTGAATCTTAGTGAATGAACAATTCATAGAATCATAAACAACCAACTTGTTACGAAATTTCAGCAAAAATCTCCCATCATTTGACATAGACAAGGGCACATAAAACCCAACTTTAGAATAGTACGGGATGGAAACCAATTTAGTCCAAGAATCTTTCACTCCGTAGACTTTCATTACCCATAAATCAGCACGAATCTCCTTATAATGAACAATCACACACAACCACTCTCCCAAAGTCCTCAACTCTATATTCCTATCACATTCATCGCCATCCAGAGGTGGCGGCGATACTTCACTATAAGTCTCGGTTGCTAAATCAAAAGAAACTATGTTAGTCAACCGATAGTATAACACAGGCATATTACGAACCATCCAATGAAAAGCTCCGTTTAAAAAGGTACCACGACAACACCATGAAGAAATATGTGGGACATCATTGATATCTTTCCAACGATCAAGTTTTAATGAGTATATCCTGGCTTTGTTACCACCGGAAATCCCAACAACTTTGTAATCATCACTAGACTCATCGTACCCAAAAGTAAAGCGCACGCCGACAGAAAAACGACCACCATATAACCTCTTATAAATTCTAGTACTAGGGTTGTAAAGAACTGGAGCATTGTAATCCACAATGATGCAGAACAATCCATTGCAAGAGCCTATCAGCCAAACGGGGGCACTTAATTTGAAAGGTAAGTTAAGCGATACTCGTTCCGAAATAATGCTAAATATGAGTCTAGGATGTACATATTGATGCCTTCTAGTCCATAGCCTAACATGAGAATTAATAAAATATCGACTTGATATTAATGAGTACCATGATTTGCAAACAGACTTACATCTTAATAAGGTTTCGACAGGAAACCTCAACAGAATTTCGACAATGATCTCGGGCAGAAGAAGGCGACTAGGTAATATTATCGATAGACTATTTCTCTTTGATTGTTGTTCATCTTCGACTCCCATTCTTTTAACTGAACTAAGGGTTGTTCTTGCGTTTTGGGGACCATTGATTCTCTTCCTCTTTCTCTTTGATTGTTGTTGTGCCATTTTTTTTAGGTAATTGCGTTTTGGGGTAAAACATCATATATTACGAATCTATATATAGTGTCCAAGATTTATAATTACACCTAAGGTACGTCCTTGTTTTTTAAACTACTAACATGGATAGTCCCTGCGTTTAACTTGAGCTATTATTCTAGGAACACTGAGGCAATTGATGTAAACCATATGCGCTTTTGCTCATTAAATAGCCTAAACTATAGACAAACGATAGTTCACGCACATGGTTGGTAGGATGATTTAATAGCCTAAACCCAAAATTATAACCTTGAGTTTTTATTAGATCCCTAACCACATACATACAAACCTAAATTACATAGATAATTAAGCCTTATTTCCATACATGTAATAAACCTTTTAAAAAAATAAAAAATAAAAACACATCTACTTTATAATTTAATGGATGGTAGAGCAAGAATGCATACCATATTGTTGAAGATTTTGGAAATTAAAACCGGGGATTGTAATGGAGATATAGAGTTGATGTTTGTGTGCATGCATGCGAAGTGAGAAAAAAAAATTGAGAAATATTAAAGTGTCAAAGGAAAATTATTATATTACTTACTGGGCTTCTTTGTTGAACGGTGACCCCAACAAATACGTATAAAATAAAAAATGGAAACCGAACACAATAGTATCCATCATGTACCGGTATTAAAACAACAAGTAAGGGGTGCCCGTTGCATTGCAGCGGATAATTTTCTTATTATTTTGCGATAATTATATGGGACAACATTTATGTGAATTTTTATCTATTTCATTATTTGACAAAAAAAACTTTGTTACATGTAAAAGTTGTCACTAAATGAAACTTTGAGGTCTTTTTAGTAAGTTTGTATATAGATTGAGGATATGGTTTGTAGTTTGAGGAAATGGTTTGTCCTTTCTTCTCTTTTTTATTACTGTTTGGAGGTTTGGTTATGCAAAAAAATTTTATTAGTATTTCAGAGTGATAGAATATCCGTATATTTGTAAAATATTTGTAGTTATCACTTAGTATCTTTTGTATGCTTATCATTCCTTATTGATAGGAATGTTAGTCACGCATTGTACATTATATAAACTCTTGAGGTTCATGAGAATGATCAAGTGATTAAACTCTTTCATGATATCAGGCCTTCTATAGTCATACCATCGATACTTTTCTCAGCCCTTTGTTTCTCTTATTCTTTTTTTTCCTCTACCTTTCCAATGGCGGATTCTAAGCTCCACCCGGCTGTCATAGTCAACAACATCAAAAGCTTTGTCCCCATCACTCTAGAGATGGAGAAAAGCCAATACTCCTCTTGGGCTGAGTTATTCAAGATCCATTGTCGAGCTTATGAAGTTATCGACCATCTTTCACCTCCTGCTGAGGCTTCCTCTTCGTCTTCAACACCAAAAGACAAGGAAGCCGCATCCAAAGACAAGGACGCACCACCTGTTCGTGATGAGGCCCTTTGGTCTCGTCTCGATGCCATTGTGTTACAATGGATCTATGGCACCATCTCAAACGACCTTCTTGAAACCATTCTTCAACCCAACACCACTGCATATCAAGCATGGGATAGGCTTCGAAACATATTCCAAGATAACAAGAATTCCAGAGCCGTTTACTTGGAACATCAGTTCACTAATACCCATCTTGATAACTTCTCCAATGTTTCTTCTTATTGTCAGGAATTGAAGATGCTTGCCGACCAACTTGCAAACGTTGGTGCTCCTGTTTCTAATAGTCGTCTGGTTCTTCAATTAATTGCATGACTTAATGATAACTATGATGGTGTGGCTGTTATCATTCAACAACAAGATCCATTAACTCCCTTTTATGAAGCACGGTCAAGGTTAGTCTTGGAAGAAACTTCCAAACAAGCCATGGCCGCCTCCAATGCCACTACTACTGCTCTTGTCGCCACCACCACTCCTGTTGATGGATCCAAAACATCCGGTTCGACCTCAACTTCCAACAGGAACCGCAACACTAATAACCGCAACCACACTAACCGTGGTCGTGGTCGTGGTTCCAAAAACAACCGCGGTCGCGGGCGTGGTCGTGGTCGTGGTCATGGAGGTGAAACAAGTGCTGGTCAGAACCAATTCAATGCAAGCTTTTATCAGCCTTGGGGACCATACCCGCAAGGTCTGTGGACGCCTTACCCACCATGCCCCTACCCTACATCCAACTGGACTCGTCCACCTGCACCTCGCTCTCCAGGGATCCTTGGTAGTCGACCTCAGCAAGCTTACGCAGCATCTACCATACCCACTGATATTGAACAAGCTATGCACACCATGAATCTTCAAGTTCCTGATGAAAATTGGTATATGGACACCGGGGCAACCTCGCATATGACAGCTTCTCAAGGTATTCTCTCGTCTTATTTTAATTTGAGCTCATCGAAAAATATAACAGTTGGTAGTGGACACAAAATTCCTATTCGTGGAATCGGTTATGCTCACCTCCCTCACTCATATCCTCCTTTATTCTTATATAATGTTCTTTATGCACCTAATCTTATTAAGAACCTTATATCAGTACGTCGTTTGTCAATTGATAATAACATATCTATTGAATTTGACCCTTTTGGATTTTTTGTGAAGGACTTTCTGACGGGGACCCCAATCATGAGGTGTGATAGCACAGGGGATCTATATCCCCTCACGTCTAACTCACTCTCCAAACCAGCTCGTTCATCTTCCGCTTTTGCTGCAATCTCTTCTACTTTATGGCATAGTCGTCTTGGTCACCCGGGAACTTCAGTTTTAGGCTCTCTTAGGAATAACCAAACTCAGCCTTCCTCCCGGCCTCATTCTCCTACTGAGGTACCTTCTCAGCCCACATTCGTTGACTCCCCTCCCCGACCTGATTGTTTTTCCGGTCCAGACTCATCGCACCGCTCGGTCGAACCTACTCCTCCCACTTCAGCCCAAACTTCCCGGTCTAGTTCTTCGAGGCTTATTTCTCAAGCTTCTCTTCTTTCTTCTCCACTAGTAAATAGGCCCACTAGAGTTACCAGAACTACTTTACCCTCTCGTACTATGACTACACGTAGTATGCATGGCATTACCAAAACAAAGGTCCCTTTTAGTCTACACACCACCACCTCCACTGCTCCCTCACCTCTTCCTCGAACACCCAAAGATGCATTATCCAACACGAATTGGAAGTCCGCCATGACCGATGAATTTCATGCTCTTATTAAAAATAAGACGTGGGAATTAGTCCCTCGTACTAATGATATGAATGTAATTTGTTGTATGTGGATTTTTAGACATAAAAAGCATTCTGATGGAACTTTTGAGCGGCATAAAGCCCGTCTTGTTTGTGATGGCAGGTCTCAACAACTTGGAATTGACTGTGAAGAAACTTTTAGTCCGGTTGTTAAACCCGCGACTATACGTGCCGTGCTCAGTATTGCCCTTTCCAAATCATGGAACATTCATCAATTGGATGTTAAAAATGCTTTCTTACATGGTCATCTCAACGAAACAGTTTATATGCATCAACCTATGGGTTTTCGGGATTCGGTTCATCCAGATTACGTGTGTTTATTGAAGAAATCGTTGTATGGTTTAAAACAAGCCCCTCGTGCTTGGTACCAACGATTTACGGACTTTGTATCCTCCATTGGTTTCACACACAGCAAATCTGATCATTCGTTATTTATTTATCGAAATGGCAGTGACATGGCTTATATTCTTCTTTATGTTGATGACATAATCATCACCGCTTCTTCTAATTGTCTACGGACCACTATTATGGGCCATCTTGCTCGGGAATTTGCTATGAAAGATTTGGGGCCTCTTAGTTATTTTTTGGGTATTGCGGTTACACGTTCTAAAGACAACCTTTTCTTGTGTCAACGAAAGTATGCGGAAGAGANAGTTTTAGAAAGCGTTGGATAAGATGCTAAGAAGGTTTTTAAAGCACAGCATGTTGTGAAGTGTGAAAATGAGGAAGCTTGTGAAGTGGAGAAGATGAAGAAGTAATATTTTATATTTTATATTATTAATATAAGACTAATGCTAATGGGCGTTGCCCTTCGATCAAACCAACGCGTTGCTCCCATTAGCTGCATCCCAACCGACGCGTCGCATGGCAACAAAAACAAAGTTTCGGTTGGCTTACCAAGCCAACCGAAACAATTGCACCATCGACGCCCTTTTTTTCAACCATTGCACCCTTTTTATTTATGTTGTTGGGCTTCATAAATGGCTTTTGTTCTTCTAGGTTTATCTTCAACATTCTTGTGGTCTTCATCCGCTTCATACCAGACAATCTTTCTTCTGTTCCGGTGGCCGTGGACACTCCATGGTTTGGGTCTTGGGTTGATATAGCAAGCTTGGCACAAGAAGTTGTATAACGAGTTGAGAAATCTTGATTGACCTTCATGTTCTGGTTTCTGGGATGAACTTGTAAGCCTCTTGAAATATATATGTCAAAAGCTTCTAAAGGCATTTCTTAATGTGCATGGTCAAAGAGTCTTGATTCTTTTAATATCTTGCTTTCTTATTTCATTTATTGAGTATGAAAATGATAGTGTATGATAACACGTATATACATGTGAAATCTTGGCATGACACGTTGGGGAGTAAATGAGAAGATATTTTTGCCCTCAATACTTACCGGATGTTTGTGAGACCATTTTGAAAAGGTAGAATTGTAGAAATACAAATGCTTAAAAATGATTTGTTAAAAAAATAATAATAAAAAAAAATTATGGGGTTGCTTTTGTGGTCACCACTAGCTAGTTATGGTTGGGGTGGAGTTCTGGAGAGGTGGCGCTGAGGTTGCGGGGTTGCTTGGGTGAAGTTATAGTCACCATTAGCATTAGTCTAAGATTCACGTGGGGTTGGGTAGTTAAAGAGCATTGGGAAGTGGCACATTTTGACATAGCATGAGTGGTACACTGGTGCTCCGTATTTCTTTTGTTTTTTTTAATCTATTTTCTTCCCATCTAAATCGGTTTATTGATTTTTAGTTAATGTTGAGTTATTTATGTTTAAACATAAATATTTGTATTGTGGTATTTGATTTTAGAATGATAGAGGTTTTATGTATTTTGTATTCGATTAAAAAAATTCTTTAATATTCTAATATTTTTAACTTTGAACAAAATTTACATAAGGTTTCTTGGTTTTGAGACTAATTAGGTTGTTCCTTATGTAAAAAAGAAAGCCGCACATTATTCTCCGCTAACCTTAATATAAAAATATGGATCCGTCGTCGTAAAAGCAGGTTTTTTTCATCCTATTTTGGGTTTGATAAAGTCTTCAAAGAGTCTTCAATCCAACTCCGTTCATGGCCAATTAATATCTAACAGTGACACTTTTATCTTCTTTAATTCCTCATATTTACTACAGTTTACGCCAACGTTTGCTCATTTTGTTCATTTTCTCAATTAATTAAATAATTGTATGTTACTACCGTAAAAATATCATTGAGTCCGTTTGTCAAACGATTCAAACTTCAATCTAGCTTCTGAAAAAAAAGGAATTGTATGTTACTACCGGGAAAAAAAAAATTGAGCCCCCCTTAATACAAATTCCTGGCTCCGTCCCTATATATGTGCAGTTGTATATCAAATAGCAATATGTTTAGTAAATAATTCAACTCATCAGCACTTTCTCTTTGGTTTTAATTAATTTATACTTGAATCACAAGCAAACGGTTAGCTGCAATATGTCTGTCTGTTCATATTCAACAACGTGTTTTTGCTTCCACTGCACGTACTCTATCTGATGACGGTTAGCTGCAATATGCCTGCTGGTAATTTCATAGCCAATCTCAACTTACTCTAGGGTTGTCCACATGCAGGTAAACCATTTGCTCTACGTTGCTAATAAAGTGCATTCTCGTTACAGCTTTCCTTGTACTTCTATAGTTTTACATGATTGCTTACAGCTTTCCTTGTACTAAGTTCTCGTTCTCGTTCAACTCTCTAGCTTTACATAATTGTTAACAACTTTCCTTGTACTTCTATAGTTGCGTATGGCCGGCCATGCAGTTGTAGGTACTGCAGGAACATTGTTTTACTTCATTATAACATTAAAATATAACTAGGAAAACGAAGATCTTTCACAGTTATGAATTATAATATACTTTTGAGTTGTTACAGAATGTCATGCCGTGATGGTTTGCATTCCTCTTGCAGTTCTTCTGAGTTAAAAACAACCATGTGGTTATAACGTACAAGAGCATGAACCCATTTTTCTTTGTAAAATAGCTGGAAGACTACATATCACACCATTAACATATACATGTTTCCACATACAACATGGTCATATACGCAAGAGAGAATACCGATTCATGTAACTGCAAGAGATTACCTTTTTCATCATACAACACAAAATGACAAAAGTGTTGTCTCCATTTATCTCGATTCTAAGGTTTGTGTGTTCAATATTTTTTCCAACAACTGTCTGCTGCTAAACCTGATAGCCTTGAGGAGAAAAAAAACACATCATTTCGGTACAATTGTTATCGGGTGATACTAATTTTGGTCTTCAAGAGTAATAAATACCATAATTTAAACATCACCAAAGACGATTTAAAAAAAAAACGTTTTCCACACAATCTTACCGTCCCTTTTGTAGACTGGTGTATTAGAACACAATATAAATGAATAGACTCACTAAATTTATGTTCTTGCTGTAAAACTAGAAGTGACAAACTGGCAGGCTGAGTAGTTGGGTAACGGGTCAAACAGGTAATATTTGTGACCCATATGACTGGTTTCCTTTTAAGGTGATCGTTTTCATTTTTCCCACATGACCTCATAGCTATAGAACATATGAAATCAACTCATTTATTATAGTAAATGGGTATAAATTGTCAAAGTCTTTAAGCTAAGGTAGACTCTGGTGTAGTCCAAGATCTGACTGGGGTGGTAAATAATCTTGGCATCCTGAATATCGTTTTTAAATAGTCTTGGCATCCTGAATATCGTTTCACAATCAGCCTCAGAGTGATGTATAATCTTAAATAAGGAGTGTCTTTGCATTTTCTTTTGTTTTGCGTCACCCTGGGGGGATTGTATATGTTACTACTGGCTTTTGTTTGATATAGACCTAGACACGAATTCAAGATTCATGCTGATTATTAGCTCATCTTTGCAATTCTGTTCTCCTAAGAGCACAAGGTGCAATGACGAGGAGGGTCCGTCAATCCCATGTGGCACTCGCCTGTTCTAATGATTGTATCCTCTTTTTGAAAGTGGAAACAGAATACTAAAAAACCAAATAATACAAGACTTGTCAATCTCATTCTCATATCAGTTATGATCTTTTTTTTTTTTTTTTTTCATTCATTCATCTTGTTCATACCATTGTAAGTAGCTAAACTAAGCAAAACTCGAGGGTCTCATTTGGAAAGAGTAATAGAGAAGCCGGCTAATGATTAGCCGATGACTTAAGGCCAATGAAGATATTCGATAATTTGTTCATAAGTCTGCTCTGGTAAAGATAATAGTTGAACTAGTTCATTACAGATTTCAGTGTCATTTTCGATCTGTGTCATCTTCATTAACTGAAGTTTCATTGAACTCAACTGCATCAGTGTTCTCGTTGCTATTTTGGTTCTGGTTTTCCAATATATGGCGTTCGTTGAGTCCCGTTTTCTGGTAAGACAGTTTCTTGGTGAATATTCCAGTCTTGAGTTGTTTGCTCAACTACATCTCCCATCAATGTTAGATCTTCTGCAATGTCCTTCATATCTTGTGTATTTATCACCTTCACAGCTTCTTTAACATGACAAAAAAAAAAAGTTAATGGCAGATAAAAGGAAGTCGTCTGTTTACACGTGACTATTAAAGGTCAAGCATAATCGTCAATAAACTCAAAACCTAGATGAGGATCCTGCTATAAATTTTGACATTTGTGATGAGTAGTTGTCAAAACTTCGAACCCTCAGTTTTGTCAGCTTAACATGACATTAGGAAAAAAAAAAAAAAAAAAAATCCATGTAAAAATTAGCTCTTTTATAAACTTATGTTTGACTTTTGGAGTCAATTGTGTGACTTTTCAGAGTCAGAATGTGACTGCTAATGTCTTGCAATGAATCCATGAAATTCTCTTTGAAAGACTGATGTTTGGTCAAAAGTAAGTGTGACCTTTTCGATTTATAAACCTGATAGGATTTTGCGTTTCTAAATATATTTCTCTGATTTTAATAGATTATGCAATGAATTAACTACTATGAAGGTAAAATACAAGTCAGTGTCGACCTGTAGTATATAGTAGCCTAATAATATTTAAAATGTGTAAAGATAATATGAGTATGAGCAATCGAGCATAAGACCTTGGATGGCTAACTTTTTGGTCACGCCATAATCTGTTGACATATTCTTGAGCACATCCAGATCTACTTCATTAACCTGTATCAGAAATATGAATCGCATCAGCACCGAAAATTGTACCAAGTAAATTAGCGAGCATATATTTAATTTTAAGGGATTAAAAGTTGTTGAATTATCCTTGAGGTTAAATGTAAGACTGGATGACTATCCCTAACATAACTACCAATGAATATCTGATTTGGATTCTTCTAGTCACAACAAGAATTAAATAGCTGAGTTACGATACTCACCAAGTCCATGTGGTTGTAACCTTCAATCTCTGTGTCTGCACACAACCTATTGAAACATCACGTCATAACATATATGCAGAGTATAAACATAAGTAATTGACAAAATTAGGCAAAAAAAGAACTTAATGATTACCTTTTATTCGGATTTTGAGCACAGGCCTCCTCCTCTATGGATCCTTCTTGTTTAAATTCGGAAGCCCCGTAAAGAAACAAGTTCCGATGTATCATATGATTGACAAAACAATAGACAACTTCTATATTCTCCTTCTTTGCATCAGCGACCAGCTCTTTAAGCCTCTTCAGTTCCGCTGCCAAAAGGAAGAAGTACAATCTATAATGAACGGCATCCACAATATCATAAGTAAAAATGAGACTCATAGTTTATTTAATATATATGTAAGTATATAATGATTGGGGTGGGGTGGCAACTTCAGCCCATTTACTTTACTTATAAATGAGTCAATTCGGTTACGCTGAACCTGTAAAGGGTCAAACGAGCAAAGCCAACAAAATTAAATTTTAAAAGATACGGGTCAACCCAACCCTTCCCGGTTTGGCCCATCTGACGTGTTCATCTCTGACATAAAGCAACAGAAACATACAGATACATACATATTGACAGATAAATTCTGAATGGAGGCTTAAATGGCTGTGTTTCATGTAAACAGTAAAGGCAATAAAGACCACCGAGCCTGTGTGATAAAGATTTCGTAGACGTCATGTATCCTACAGAAGAACGAACAAACGTATAAAATATCATTAATTGATTCAAGAAACATCCATTATTTATTGTATAAAGTTCAAATTTACCTAAGCAATGGGCATACAAAGATTGCATAAAAAACCCTGGTTTTGTGGTAGGCTTATAAGCTACAAAGATGCATGAAAACCTTTTAGCCATCCATACCTTCTTCATTTCCTCCAACAAAGTCATTTCACCCTGAAATAATTAATATTCTATAATATCATGACATGCAAATCATTTATACTAACCAATATTTGAATGTAAGTTTAAAATGATGGATCGATCGAGTACCTGGGCAAAATCATTGATGAGCTCATCAATGTCGAGTCTAAAGGGCTGGAGATTCATTGTGTCTATATGTTATTGGTCTATCCAAAAAATCACCAAGAAGTGCACTGTTAGGATTCAAATTACATACATATTACAAACCAGATGTAATGTATACCCATTAACATAGCCTGAGTCTGTATAAGGTTACATGTGCCAAAATCGACAAGGGCTGGTAAAAACATGTTGGCCCACCGGACACGGGTGGGTGCCGGTTCTTACTTTAAACTAAATGCAAGAAAAGAGGTACTGTTATTCATTTGGGCATTTCCACGATTTAAGTCCGAAAGGTTCGTTTAAAAAAGCAGATATTTTATCGCAATTCCTACATTCATGAGACATCACTAAACTCTATGCCTACATTGTTATTGTTTTCTACTTTGGGGAGCATGAGTGTCCCAAAATCAAAAAACGGACTAATTTTTAAAAGATTCAGGCATATTTAGCCCCCTCTTTTTTTGAAATAAGCATATATTGCCTATTTAAAAGTTAAAGGGCACAAACGGGCAAACAATTCGGGCACATCTTTTATAAAGCGATTCGTATAATATGCGCTCGTTTGGCTTTATGTGTAGTAATAGTTAGTTTAATTAGTATGGAGAATGCAGGTTATGACTTTATGTGTTGTTAAATGATGCCTTCGTGGGCGTAATGTTACGAAATGCTGAAATATGATACGTTTATTCGTGTAATCTGCCTGTTTTCTAAGTAGCTATACACGCAGTTTCATTTATCTAGAATCTAATTATACATATAGTACCTAAAGCGAGTAGACGATTTAGTTTAACTGGATTGTGAATTATATAGTACTCTTTTTGGTAAGTCCTTTATTTAAATTATTTCATGTGCATTTCTCATGCGTTCTTCATTAGTTCAATTTTTTGTGCAAGGATATGCAATTTTGGTGTTGATTTGTGTTCCTTATTTAGGATCATGCCTGCGCTTTATTTTCGAAAGTATTACAAAGGGTTAATTTAGTTGAGTTGTTCACATATAGCTCTTTCACTTCGATCGGTAGAGAGTTTCAGCCCAACCATATCGACTTTCAACCCAACTAGGCAGAATTTTATTTTGCGTTTACTAATGATGTCAGTGCTTGAGTGCTTCCCATTGAAATGAATTTTTGAATGACTACTTCGTGTTCAACTAGAATTTATTATAACCTTAACGGCCAATTCATGAAAATATACCATTTGTTTAAGACTTAGGGCCCGTTTGGTTTGTAAATAGGTTCAGGACTTTGATTTGGATTTAATGTAACCAAGAGAGATATATTATAAAATGATAAATTATTGTATTTTATAAATTTATACTTGAGGTCCACAATAAAAATAAGGGTGTGTTTGGTATGCTCAAGGGTTTATAATAGGATTTGGATTCGGTATTGATTGAAAGAAAATGATGAAAGAGAAAAATGATAGGGACAAAGAAAAATATTTAATTATATATGAAATATTGATTTTTTTAATGTTTTGAACTATTATTTAAATTATTGTATTATTAAAAGAAATGAGAGAGATAAATACATAAAAAAAGAGAAATGATACATAGACCTAAAAGTGGACCTAAACATATGTGGCATGATCCTGATGGGTTGTAAAATAAGTGGGTCCCTATCTGCAGCTATCAGGATGATGCCACGTGTTTTTAGGTCCACAATTAGGTCTATTTTTAGGCCCATGTATCATTTCTCATAAAAAAAAATATGACCCCACATGAAAGAGAGAGAAAAATTAGTAAAATAAACTTTAAATTCTTATTGGTTGGTATCATCAAAAGATACCAATTTAGCCTCCTATCAAATCTATCATTCTATACCATGTGTCATTTAAAAGAATATGTACCAAACACTTGATTTGAGTTTTCTTTGGATCCAAACCCACTCACACCCATATACCAAACGGGCCCTAAGAAAATAATTAATAGAATCTGCAAATTGTTGTGAGTGGTGTCTCGAAATGTATGATTATTAATTATTTCAAAAGATATGCGTGCATGGTAGAGTTTAAGAGGGTGTTTGGTTTGTCAAGGGAATCACTATGGGTATCGCAATGAGTCTGGGTTTTGTAAACCCGTCACTCTCGTTGGGTTTAGTTTATGTCTAGTTTTATGGGTTTCATACTTATATCTCAAAATAAACCTACCAACCAAACAATTTATTCGGAATGGAATCGATTCATTCATTCCCATACCCATACCCATAAACCAAACACACCCTAAAGGCTTGAAGGTAGAATCATAAACCTATAGGTTTATAACAAACAAAGTTTATTAGTCACATCATATCCCAAAGCCACAATCCCCTCAAAACAGGTGGGCCCTTATATCACCCAGCCAGCCATTTAAGAAACTAAACCAATTTTCAGCACTTTACCAAAATGACCCTCTTTTTCTTCTTTCATTATTCACATCTTTCTTTTCTTTCTCTTTAAAATGTATCATCTCCCATCTTCTATCTAAAAACAAGACACACAACCATTAACCATGAGCTATCACAACCCATCTTCTAACAGTAATAATATCATTAACTTCGTCTAATCTCGACGTAGGTTCAGGGGGTTAACCAGAGCAAATATCCTAAATATGTATCTTACCCATTTTCCATGGTCACGCCAACACATGCTTAGTTGCCCAGGAGATGTCTTAATCACCCACGTTACCCAGAAGTCGCGTCCATGGAGTCGCCCAAGACAAAAACCCAGAAGTCGCGTCCATGGAGTCGCCCAAGAGTTACTCAGAAATTCGCATGGAGGTCGCCTATGTTAAAGGTTCATTTTGGTATAAAAAAAATGCCGAGTGACGTTCATTTTGGTAAAGTGGTAGTGGAACTGGTTAATTTTAAAAAAATCTCTTTGTTTTTTCCCTTATCAGTAATACTTAAGTTAGCGACTTTTGTATTCTGCTTAAAAAGTATAGGCATGTCTATACTCTGTATCAGTGTTGTATTATTTCTTTGTGAGATGTTCACCTTTTGCACCAAAAAAAGTTAGCGACTTTTGTAGAATTAGTAAAAAGAGCCAAAAGGATCTGATGACGTATCCTCCAAGCAGTTCGAAGGCCTCCCCTTTGAACTCTCTCGATTACTAAACTTCGAAAGACTACGTCACACCCTTAAGTCTCTAATGGCGTCAAACCATTTACGAACCCTGGTTACCGGTTAGGAATTCGCTAGTCGAAGCCTCACACCCTTTGAGGGGTGTCCTTCGAAGATGACTGAACATAGATAAGACTTGACTTGGTTTTCACCCATGTTCATCACTCAACTTAGGATTTCCCGCCAAGGAAGAGGACGCGGGGAACCAAGCCCGGCGGTTACCGAAAATCATGGGACACCCCCATGATCTCCTAAAATCGTGCTAAGACTTGTCAAGACTATTTCTCTCCTCTTATAAATAGCTTGGCCGGTCATTTGATTATGGTATGCTCTCTAAACACTTAAACACTTTCCTAAACACTCCAATTATCATACCATATACTTATTCGCACGCGAGAGGTGGTTCTCAATGTCCAACCCTTGTACAATCACTTAACGTAGTGTCTTCGTATTTTTTATTTCAGGTTACGAGCAACTTGGCTAGATCACACACCCCTAAATCCTTCTATCACCATCAAGGCTTGGTAGTGCAAAAAATTGTATAATCAGTGGTGCCATCCGTGGGACCCGCTACTATTAGTCCCGTTACTTCCAAGTTTGTAACCGTCTAACCACACCCACTACTTTTTTGTCATGCACAAGGAAGAGAGATTACACCCCCATCGGGTTTCTCTACCTTAACACCACTACCCGTTACTGACACCGATGACTTACCACCAATAACCGCGTCTACTTTTACTACCAGATCTCATCATAAAACTCCACCCATCCATCATGCATCAACCTCCGCCAATCAGAAACCTGTTATTAGCCCAACTTTTGTTGAAGCTAAATTCGAAACGTCAGAATCCTTAATGAAGAACTATAAAAGATAGGCACGAAACCAAGGAGTACGAATGTAGTTGGAGTAATCTAGCGAAGAGTACGATAAAGAGATCAAAGTCGAACCTAGGCCTTCCTATAATGAACAAACACGACCATCTTTAGGAATTGGATCCACGGTTATCCGAAGGCCAAATGGAAAGACAGTAGGGTTCGAGTTAGTGCAAAAAAGGATTCCTAACAGATTCAAAAGGGTAGAAGAAGAAAAGGGGAGGGATGAGTCGAACAGACAAACGGGTAATGGAGAAAATTCAAGGGTTAACCTACCTCCATTATTGGCAACACATCTAGGAAGGATTGAAACAGGGGCTCCGTTACAGTCCTCTCACGTCTTTAGATTCGGAGGTCCCCAGCCAATGGTTAATCAAGGCGGAAATCCCCTCCTAATGGTATGTACCCTCTGTTCCAAACCTATTCTTGTCCTCATGGTTTATATCCTCATCTTAATGGACAGTCCAATAACCCCAATTATGCTCATCCATTCGCCCCGCCTTATGGTAATTTGCATTATAACCCACCTTCGACCTATCTATTACCCTCTATGAGGGAAACCCCTCCTTCGGAGGATACCGACCATACAAACCTTACCCAAATTATAGACCCAGTGCTTCCACCCATAAATACAGCTTATAAAACGTCGTTCCTACATACGCACCGTCTTACAATTGCCTATATTCAGAACCTATGGGCTCTGTGACACCTTTTGTGCCTTGGATCAAACACTATCCCCTTCTCGATGGTCTAAAGATGCCTACGCATATACGCACTTATGATGATAAAGGAAATCTAGATATTTTCCTTCACTTGTTCGATGGGGCAATAAGGATGCAGAAATGGGTAATGCTCGTAGCATGCCACATTTCACTAACACATTATAAGATCCTGCTTGTATTTGGTGGCATGGAGAAAAGCCATACAGTGTTGTGAATTTAGGTGACCTAAAAGTTCAATTTCGATCCCACTTTAGCCAACAAAAGAAGTTTACAGACCCATTTGGCGGTACACAACATTAAACAAAGAGATGGAGAAAGCACTCGTGCCTTTATCACTAGATACATTGATGATACTCTCCAAATAATGGGGTTGCATGAATATCAGCGAATCTCAGGCTTCGTACATGGTTTAAAAACTCGAAGCCTCGTTGAATTCTTATTTACTGATCTCCCAACCACTTGCAAAGCCCTGATATAGAAGACGCACTCTTGGATCAAATCGAAAGAGGTGGCGACAAATGGGGCCCCAGCCGAGTACAAAGAAGGTCAGGATAGATCTTTGAAGGGTTATTCGTGGGAAGGTTCGAAGAACAAGAAAATGGTCGAGACAGGTTCCCTCTTACAACAAAGGTTCAAACCACGGAATCCTTGGTAATCTGGTCAAATCTCCAAGAGAAATACTAGCAACTGAGAAGGCCACCAAGGCCTTCAACCCTCCTCCATGAATGACGGTGAGGGGGAATAATAGAGTCATGACCAAGTTCTGCTACTTTCAGGAAGACCATGATCACGAAACAAATTACTGTAGGGAGCTAAAGAAATAGATTGAGGAAGTTGTGAATTCTGGACAACTTGCACACTTGTTGAAAGGCATCAAAAGGGAAAAAGATAAAGCCTCCGACACCCATATGGGCGAGTGAAAGAAAGGCGATAAAGAGACAGTGGCGGTCAAGGGCCCCACTCTCATGATTCATCGAGGTGACCCTAAACTTAAGCTTAAGGCAGTTGAGCGTGAGGTCTATAGAGTTGGAGAAATTACCTTTCTTTTTGTCATCAATATGACAACTTCAACAGATGCCATCATCATAAAAGTGATAGTATTTGAAAGACATGTTAATATGGTATACATTGACTGCGGAAGCTCTTGTGAAATTATATATGAGCATTGTTTCCTTAAGTTGAAGCCCTCGATCTGGTCGAAGAGGATGGATTCGAAGATCCCTTTAGTTGGTTTCTCTGGGAGCACTCGTGGCCTTTGGGAGAAGTACCTTTGGAAATAACAGTTAGGGAAGGAAACCTCGCCAGGACGAAAACTTTTAACTTCGTTATAATCATATTTGAGTCTCCGTACAACCTATTGTTGGGAAGAACAGCTACGCAGAAGATGGAAATGGTGGTTTCCAAAATACACACGACTGTAAAGTTTCATATGCCTAATGGTTTAGGTAGAGTATACTCGAATTATGATGGGGAAAGGGCAGAAGACATTCACAAAAAGGTGAGAGAAAGTTCCCTAGAGCATCCGAAAGCAATTCTCAGTTGTTCGGACGCTGAGAAAAGAATCGTGGTTAATGACTCATATCCTGAGCAGACTATGGTTATAGGCAAACAACTCCCAACAAGTTTTAAAAAGGAGGGAGTGTCAAAAGGGTGTTACAGAAGTTGCTTCGAGGTAACACATATATCTTCACATGGACATACTCCGACATGACGGGGGTTCCAACGACGCTTATGATCATTGGCAAACCTTTCAACACTAAATACAAGCTCAACGAGTTCAAACACATTGAGTCCAACAACAACAACAACAACAACAACAACAACAACAACAACAACAACAACAACAACAACAACAACAACAACAACAACAACAACAACAACAACAACAACAACAACAACAACAACAACAACAACAACAACAACAACAACAACAACAACAACAACAACAACAACAACAACAACAACAACAACAACAACAACAACAACAACAACAACAACAACAACAACAACAACAACAACAACAACAACAACAACAACAACAACAACAACAACAACAACAACAACAACAACAACAACAACAACAACAACAACAACAACAACAACAACAACAACAACAACAACAACAACAACAACAACAACAACAACAACAACAACAACAACAACAACAACAACAACAACAACAACAACAACAACAACAACAACAACAACAACAACAACAACAACAACAACAACAACAACAACAACAACAACAACAACAACAACAACAACAACAACAACAACAACAACAACAACAACAACAACAACAACAACAACAACAACAACAACAACAACAACAACAACAACAACAACAACAACAACAACAACAACAACAACAACAACAACAACAACAACAACAACAACAACAACAACAACAACAACAACAACAACAACAACAACAACAACAACAACAACAACAACAACAACAACAATAATAATAATAAAGTTTTAGCCCTAGAGAGGAATGCCACAACTTGCAAAAAGGTCAAAAAGCTCACCCAATCTGGGATACTTCGAAAGGTAAAGTACGCGAACCTTGTTATGGTTAAAAAGAGTGATAGAGGCTGGCGAATGTGCCTTGATTTCAATGACATCAACAAAGTCTGTCCCAAAGTCTATTATCCTTTGTCAGAGATTGATTGGAAGGTAGAATCTCTATCGGGGTTTCGATTGAAGTGCTTCCTCAATGCTTACAAAGGCTATCACCAAATACAAATGGTTGAGGAAGACGAGGAGAAGACAGCCTTCTTCACAGGTAAAGACGTTTACTGTCACAAAAAGATGCATTTTGGTCTTAAGAATACAGGAGCCACCTACCAAAGGTTAGTGGACAAAGCCTTCAACATGTAAAAATGTTTTGTCACATAAGAATGTGAAGTTTAGAGAAAAATAAATTCTTTGATCATGTAACATCCCGACTAATGTTACACAATATTGTCCGCTTTGCCCTGACGGCTCGCGGCTTTGTTTTTGTGGCCCTCGTGTGAGACTTCCCGGCAGGTCACCCAGGCCAGTGCTACTCTCACACGAGCACGCTTAACTGCTAGTTCCTGAGAACCCCACTAACAGTAGACCACAAAACGCGTTGTGTCTGATAAGGCGGATGTTATTCTTATATACCCAGCATCTTTCCATGCCTCTATCGATGTGGGATTTGCCTAGGGTGTTACAATCACCCCCCCCCCCTTAGTGATTTGCCTCTCATCGTCCTCAATGAGGTTCGCCACACCATCCTGATCGGCTCTGGAGTGGCTCTGATACCACTTGTAACATCCCGCCTACTGTTATACAATATTGTCCGCTTTGCCCTGACGGCTGACGGCTTTTTTTTGTGGCCCTCGTGTGAGACTTCCCGGCAGGTCACCCAGGCCAGTGCTACTCTCACACGAGCACGCTTAACTGCTAGTTCCTGAGAACCCCACTCGCAGTAGACTACAAAACGCGTTGTGTCTGATAAGGTGGATGTTATTCTTAATATCAAGCATCTCTCCAGGCCTCTGTCGACGTGGGATTTGCCTAGGTGTTACAATAGGGGGTGAATTGTAACACCTTAGGCAAATCCTATATCGGCCTTGGCTTGGAGTGATGCTGGGGATATTAGAATAACATAGGCCTTATCAGACACAACGCGTTTTGTGGTCTAATGGTTATAGCAAGTTACAGTTAAGCGTGCTCGTGTGAGAGCACAACTGGCATGGGTGACCATGCCGGGAAGTTACAGGTAGGCCACAAAAGCAAAACCGTGAGCTTTCGGGTAAAGCGGACAATATTGTGGGCTAAGTAAGACGGGATGTTACGGATCACTTAAATAAGTTGGTAGATTCTTTGTTCATACTTTAAGTGATGTTGTAGTCGAAACGAGTTTTCTTGATTAGAAACTTGTTAAACGTAGTTTTACGTAACTTGATTTTCTGTTTTGTGATTATCAAAACGTGTAGAGACCGAAAAATGCAAATGACGTTTTTGACATTATTTGTATTAACATTGGGGTTTGACCGGAGAGCTTCCAAATACGGCGTATTGCCAGAGTTAAAGACGTCGCATGCCTCTATATTCACCGATACTTAGTGAATTCTTCTAGATATGAATACGACGTATGGCCAAAGTTACATACGTTGTATGCTCTTTTGCATCTTGTATACAGAATCATCAAAAATATGCCTTTTTCCGCACCTTTTGCAATATTGCTCCAAAATCACTGAAATGAAAAACTTAAGCAATTAAACATCAATTCAGTCATAGACATACAATATTTGAGCAATAATTATGTGATAAATATAGAACTAATTTGATGTTATCACCACATCTTTCACTGCGTTAATGAATTACCTATTTAAGAACCTTAAACGCCATAGTAGTTTAAGAAAAATTAAGATATGACCATGTCCGGAATAAATTACTTAATCACAAAATCAGATTTCAATAATAACACTTACCAGCTTGCTTTGTACTGTTCATGAACAGTAACCAACAAGCTTGGTAATTGTCAAATAAGCCCATTTCGTTTACGAAAAACCATATTAGTCCATAAGTCAATTAATTTTTATATTTTAACCATTTTCATACCACTCTTTTATGTTTAATAAAATACCAAATTAGCTTATAAACCCGCAAATATTTACATTTTACACTATTTATGTTTAGTAATATAGTAAATTAACCTTCAAACCTACTAACCTTATATTTGTACTCATGTACATCATTATCCTTACTATTATTTAAGGGTGAACATGGTGCGGTTTTTGATAAAATCCAAAATATTTGATTATATAAACTTGCGCGACCAATATTATCAATTCAGCTTAATGAATAGCAATTTGAGTTGATAAACCATAAATGTTAAACACTTTTCTAAGTTTCCTAAAACAACAAAATGCCTCTTAAAATAATTAACTTTACACTTTTCACCTTTTTAAATTTAGTAAACAACAAATTAACCTCCAAATTTTATATATATATATATATATATATATATATATATATATATATATATATACACACACATTTTTGTATATTTTAACTCCCATTTAAGTTTAATGATTTATAACAAATTAAACACTATATATGTACTCATTTTATCATCTCCTTTTTATTGTAGACACTTTTTATTGAAATAATACTATTAAAACATTATTTCATGCTAAAAAAATGAATATATTTGTTCTCGCTGCAACGCGTGGGGCAGCTTATTAAAAACAAATACTAAAATTGCTTTCTCAACACTTCAAGCAAGACAGCAAACACGATTCTACTATAAGTTCATAATAACAGAAACATTAGTCTCGATAGAAGAAAATAAAAATAATCAAAGCAAAAAATTTGATCAAAATAACCGAAACCTTGTTAACTAAAGAAACTAAATTGCAAAATTATTCCGTTCAAATCTCTAAGAATAATGTTTCCATTAATGGATGAAAATCATTACTAAATTAAAGATGATTTAAGTTGAGTGTTTCTTAAACCATGCGTTATGGTAACATGTGAAGGTGCGGTGATGATGCTTTTCACACGCCAACCCCATGACACTTAAATTCACACGCCAAGATCTTTTTTCTGTGTGTTGGTTAGGTGGTGGGTGTAATTATTAATATAATTCTGGTTTTGTAAGTGTGTGTAGTATATTGGGTGGTATATTTGTATAAAGTGATTTATTTTTATGTGTTTCGTTAGGTAGTTACAATTACGGCTGTTAGATGTATGTTAGGTGATGTGATGAAAAGCTGATGTGACACTCAGGTTGAGGTGAAGGAAATTTGACAAGTACACCCGGCCTAAACGCATATTGTGCACTTTTAATGACACATATACAAGATACAGTCAAATTGGTGGGTCCATTATTACCTAGTATGCTTTAATTTATTCAGTGTTAGGTTATTGATAACCACTTAAAATGATTGTAGGTACTCTCATAATTTTATTTTTATAATTTTGTTATTATTATAAAACTACGAACAAAATGTAGGAAACAAATTATATAAAGTTTGAGAAGAAATACATAATATAAACTTATAAAAAAACAAAAATACACAAAAATTGATAAAAAAAAAATGTCTTTTACTATTAATAAATGGGGTAAAAAGTATGTCGGAGAGGGTAAAAGTAGCTAGGAGAAATATGCATAACAACTCTCATTTATTTATCGTCCTCAAAAAAGTCTTATTAAACATATATTTTTTGAAGCAAAGCGAAAATTTATCTAAACTATGATCATAAGTTGAAAAAAAAAAAAAAATAAAAAAAAAAAAAAAAAAAAAAAAAAAAAAAAAAAAAAAAACCATAGTTAAATGCAATATCCTCATGAGTCGTGATACTTTTCCCATGTATTTTGGCAAAAGGAAAAATAAGTGAGAGGTTTTAGAATTTCTTGAATTTGCCAAACAAAGACATTGTGTTACTCAACTGAAAAATAAAATACTTGGACCAATGAGGTTTCACTATTTCTAAGGGCCCGTTTGGTTAGGGGTTGTGGGGTTTGGATTTGGGCATGATGGCTAAAAAAGTTGTTTGGTATGTGTAAGTGGCCCCCACGATTGGGGATGAAAACCAAGTTTGAGGGTGTGTTGAATTCCCAACCACCCCCTCTACTTTTACATTTTCTTTTATTTTCATGTGGGCCCATTTTTATTATCTACCACTAATAATCTTTTTATCTATTTAAAAAAAACAATATTTTTAAATTTTTAAATTTTTATTCATTTAAAATATAAACAATATATTATTTAATTGTATTTTCTCTCTCCTAATCCAAATCTAAATCTACAACTATACATTTAAATCCAAATCCTAATCTAAACCCATGTACGAACCAAACGGACCCTAAATGGGTTTTACTATTAGCATCGAGTTACTCCTCTCACATTCTCGGTACTTGTTTTATTGACATAACAACACATTTTTTTACTCTCTTTGTCTCAAAATAATTGTTCGCAGATAAAAACACACAATTTAATAAAAACATCATTATTACAATTGTTTCTTTCTTACTTTTTGCAAAATGGTATTTTAACCATAACTAATTAATTTAAAATTTCTTTAATGTTTATAATAATAACCTCAAATAAGGGTAATATTGTAAACTCGAACTAAATTTCTCATCTTTTTTCTTTTACTACTTTTGACTTAACTTTATATTTTATGTTATATACTTTTTTCCGACAATTTTACCCATTTTATTAACTAGACAAGACAACTGTTTATGGTTTTCTGCTCCGTATTTTTTGTGTTTTACTACTTTTAACTTGTCAAACTCTATATTTTCTGTTCCGTAATTTTTATTTCGCAATTTTATAATAAAAATAAAATTATAATAATAAAAAGAAAATAAAAAAAAAATTAAGATGGAATCTTACTTGTAAATTTGGGAGGGTATCAATAAACAAAGCCTTTTAAAATTTCAATAGTACATATGAACAACATTTTTATTAGATGTTACTTATCAAGAAAAACAAAAAAGTCCTACGACTAGTAAAGGCGAAATCAGTTCGTAAGATTTTTAGAGTGGTGACATCATAAAAACAATTGTAACACTGAGTAGCAAGGAATCGTGAATGCATGTTCACGCGGCAACAATGGATGGGAAGCAAACAACTCACGGTGGCAAGGAATCAAGGATGCAAAATGTGTAGTCAAAGGTGAACTCCTCACTTTTGGGAAAATGTGAAATGTGGGTACCGACTAATGTTTATATTATATGAGTTAGGATCAAATGAGAAGAAAAACTAAAATGAGAAAGATAAGAAGAAACCACAACCACACATTTGAGATGCACCTACAAAAATAGATGCATCTCCCCTTAAATTTCTCCCTCTTATTTGAATTGTGTGGTTGGAAACTTTTCTCACTCTTCTCATTTTATTTTTTCTTCTTACTAGATCCATTCCCTATATTATATATTATTTGTTGTGAGTGTGTGTAAGGTATTTAGTGTGAGAAAAATGCTAGAACCACTCACAAAGTTCACACAAAAAATTCACTCGGTAACGTGTCAGCGGGTGATTAACTTAATAAAAGAGAAAGTGCAATAAAATGCACCAATCGCACACTGACAAGTCAGCGAGTGAATTTTTTTTGTGAATTTTATGAGTGGGTCTAGCATTGCTCATAGTGGAGTATGTTTTTATAAAAATGGATATTTTTTTAATAAATAAAAAAAATGTGTTGAAAGTTGAGTGGTGTAAGATGGTTGGGAGTGAAAAGTTAGATGGTTGGGAAGGAGAAATAGAGCTGATGTGGCGCTGATATTAACAATGTGTTCTCAAGAAAAGTTTAGAGTGCAAAGTAAATGAATGAAAAGAAAAGTAAAAGAGAAGATAGTAAATGAAAGAAAGTAGAAAAAAGTTGTGTACTCTTAAGTGTAAAAAGAAGAAAAAAAGTGAAAAAGTGTTGTTTATAAAATTACTATTATGCCCTTAGAGAAAAAAGGAACTAAAATAAAATTAAGGGTGGTTTTGTCATTTATTTACTTGTTGTAGTTGTTTTCTTTACTTTCATCCCAAATGTGGGATGAAAGTATTCACACTAAAAACATCTAACTTTCACCCTCTTTACATTTTACTTTCATCTTTAAAAAACTCAAGAACATGACAACTTTTAAGTTTCACACATTTTACTTCATTTTCTTTTTAAAATCAAACTCGAGAACATAGTGTAAGGTAAAGTGATGTGAGGATTGAAGGCAGTTTAAATATACATACTAGCATTTCCTGACATTGGTTTTTCCAATTCTTTCTTTTATTTAAAAAATATTTGTTCAAGTTTATCTTTAAACTTGTATGACTTGTCTTTTTAATACACAAAATTAAACCATACATTAAGATTATTTGTATCATAAAATTTGTTATATCATAAAATTTATATTTAACTCGTATGTATATAAAATAATAAAATATAAGTGTTAACTAAAATCTTTATTATTTACTGTAAACTGTAAAGCATATTTTATAAACATAGTTTTGAAGCAAAAAAGAAATAATATGCATAAATAGTAATCATATAAAACATAAACCAAGTCAAATTAATTGTAAAGCATATTTCATAAACATAGGAAGAAAATAATAAGTTGCTAAAAAGTAGTAATTCTTTAAATCTTATGCCAAATAACATATACACATTTGTTGATAAATGATGTACCCTACAAAAGTAAAACACATAAGAAAATTATCATTGTTACAACATTTTATTTATTTATCTATTTTGTTGTTGTTGTGTTTTGTGTTTTGCAGAATGACAATTTTACTTTTAAATAATCAATTTAAACGTCTTTAATGTTTGTAATATTAACTTTTAATGAGAGTAATATGATAAACTCGATTTAAATTTTTCATCTATTTTTAAAAGTTGACAACTAATTTGAGACAACAAAAACGAAAATGTGAATAGTAAATTTGGGACAGAGGAGCATTTATCACCATCGGAGGAATTGAAATTTCACATCCCATTTCTAAGTTAGTTGTTGATCGCAAGGTTTTCAAGATCGGGATCCTACCCAGGATCGTTTTCGTCTTTGCAATATCGTGATCGTAAGATTGGATCGAAATCTTAAGATCCTACTCTAATGTTATTTCTTAATAGTTTTTGTAATATCATACAAATATACAAATTATTATACATTATAAACACAAAATACTATGAATGATTCATAGAAATGTTGTCCTAGACTATGAATAAGAAATGTTAAACAAGATTAACATGTTGTTTTTTGAATTCTACAAAAAAAACAACCCATAAATTTGTAGTTTTTTAGTTTGTAATCCGAGAAAGGTAAGATCGGATCAGATTAGATCTTAAGATCGTATGGTCAAGATCGGGATCCTATAAGATCTTAAGCTTGTAAAGATCCTATGTAGGATCCGGATCGTTTTTGCTTTGCAGTATCGTAAAATCGTAAGATCCTAATATCATAATCGAAATCCTGACAACTATAGTTGATTGGTTCATACTTCATCCATCCACCAAATAATAAAAAAAATAAATTAATGGTTTCTTTAATCTAGTCCCTACCTTGATTCATGTGAAGTTTCAAATTTTCAAATTTCATTAGATAGAAAAAATTACTGAAAGTACCACTTTACCTTTTATGGAACACAATGAGGTAGTAGTAGTAAACTCAAAATAAGTTTTGAGGATTTTTTTTTTCTTTTTTTAAATTTTACTCCGTAATTTTTTACAATCACTACATCATAGCATAGGATTAAAAAGAGTAATACATCTCAAAACACATACTTTTTGTCATAATTTAATATATACTCCTATAAATGAATAATTATGTATTGAGTCGTGTTTCTGTGTAAGTCTGCTATTTTGTTTATAGAAAAACATTAACTTGAGAGGATCTCAATCTTTAAATTTAATGTAAAATTAATGAAGGACATATATGTCAAACACTTATTCTGACATCATATTTCTATCTATATATTATTTCGATGAAAACGATGTTTTTTTTTTGTTTTTTTTTTTTTTTATTTTTTTTGTTTTTTTTTTAAATCTCGATTAAGTCGCTTACATCTAAAGAAGCAAAGACTCATTCTTTCTCTCTCTCTTCAAGTCTGAAAAGAAAACCTCATCCACTAGATATATATGCAATTTTTTTTATTTAACGAGTGGCATATATGTCAAACACGTATTTCTGACATATTTTCCATTTATATATTATTTCTATGAAAATAATGTTTGCTTTCTTTAAAATTACGATTAAGTCCCGTACATCGAAAACAAATCAAAGACTCATTCTCTCTCCTCTCCGGATAGATCTGAAAAGAAAACCTCATCCATTACATATAAGTATATGTAATTTTGTATTTAACGAGGGGCATATATGTCAAACACTTATTTCTGACATATTTCCATTTATATATTATTTCGATGTAAACGATGCTTTCTTCAAATCTCGATTAAGTCGCGTACATCTAAAGCAGCAAAGACTCATTCTCTCTCTCCGAATTTGAAAAGAAAATTGACATTGGCGGGGCCACGGTTTTTAGCCTTTTGTCTCACACCACAAAAAAAGTCAAGTTAGATATATATGTAATTTTGCATTCAACGAGGGACATATTTGTCAAATACTCATTTCTGACATCATTTCCATTTATATATTATTTCGATGAAAACGATGTTTTCTTTTTCTTTAAATCTCGATTAAGTCGCGTACATCTAAAGCAAAAACTTTTTCTTTGAATTTGAAAAGAAAATTGACATTTGCGGAGCCATGTTTTTTAGCCTTTATCTCACACCACACAAAAAGTCTAAGTTAGATATATATGTAATTTTGAGCTTAATGAGGGACATATATGTCAAACACTCATTTCTGACATCATTTCCATTTATATATTATATCTCGATGAAAACGATGTTTTCTTTTTCTTTAAATCTCGATTAAGCCGCGTACATCTAAAGCAAAAACTTTTTCTTTCTTTCTCTGGATTTGAAAAGAAAATTGACATTGGCGGGGCCCACTTTTTTTAGCCTTTATCTCACACCACAAAAAAAGTCAAGTTAGATATATATGTAATTTTCAGTCTAAGCATCCGACCACCTCCTGCTTCGACTGTAGGGATGTGATAGAATATCCGTATATTTGTAAAATATTTGTAGTTATCACTTAGTATCTTTTGTATGCTTATCATTCCTTATTGATAGGAATGTTAGTCACGTATTGTACATTATATAAACCCTTGAGGTTAATGAGAATGATCAAGTGATTAAACTCTTTCACAGAGCGTTGCTAAGAAAGTATTAGTTTATTCAATGTTCGGCCAGAAACTATTTGTTTATTCGCACTTCGAAAATTTATCTAAGCTATGATCATAAGTAAAAAAGCACAGTTAAATGCAATATCCTCATGAGTCGCGATACTTTTCGCAAAAGGCAAAATAAGTGAGGTTTCAGAATTTCTTGAATTTGCCAAACAAATGCATTGTGTTACTCAATTGAAAAACAAAATACTTGGACCAAGTGAGGTTTCAGAATTTTTAAATGAGTTCTACTATTATTATCCACTTACCCCTTTCACCTTTTCGGTACCTGTTTTATTGGTACAACAAAATAGTTTTTTGCTCAATTTGTTCCAGAATAATTCTTCATAAACAAAAAACAAACAGTATAAGAAAAACTTAATTATTACAGCTTTTTCTTTTTACTTTTTGCAAAATGATAGTTTTACCCATAACTAATTAGTAATTAAAACTTCTTTAATGTTTGTAATAATAACCTCAAGTAAGGGTAATATTGTAAACTCGAACTAAATTTCTCATCTTTTTTCTTTTACTACTTTTGACTTAACTTTAAAATTTATGTTATATACTTTTTTCCGACAATTTTACCCATTTTATTAACTAGACAAGACAACTGTTTATGGTTTTCTGCTCCATATTTTTTGTGTTTTACTACTTTTAACTTGTCAAACTCTATATTTTTTGTTCCGTAATTTTTATTTCGCAATTTTATAATAAAAATAAAATTATAATAATAAAAAGAAAAAAAAAAATAAAAAAAAAATAAGAGGGAATCTTACTTGTAAATTTGGGAGGGTATCAATAAACAAAGCCTTTTAAAATTTCAATAGTACATATGAACAACATTTATTTCTTAGATGTTATTTATGTTAGAAACATATGTTATTTTATTAGATGTTACTTATCAAGAAAAACAAAGAAGTCCTACGACTAGTAAAGGCGAAATCAGTTCGTAAGATTTTTAAAGTGGTGACATCATAAAAATAATTGTAACAGAGTAGCAAGGAATCGTGAATGCATGTTCACGCGGCAACAATGGATGGGAAGCAAACAACTCACGGTGGCAAGGATGCAAAATGTGTAGTCAAAGGTGAACTTCTCACTTTTGGGAAAATGTGAAATGTGGGTACGACTAATGTTTATATTATATATTATTTGTTGTTAGTGTGTGTAAGTTATTTAGTGTGGGAAAAATGCTAGAACTACTCGCAAAGTTCACACAAAAAATTCACTCGTTAACGTGTCAGCGGATGATTGGCTTAATAAAAGAGAAACTGCAATAAAATGCACCAATCGCACACTGACAAGTCAGCGAGTGGATTTTTTGTGTGAATTTTGTAGTGGGTCTAGCATTGCTCATAGTGGGGTATGTTTTAATAAAAATGAATATTTTTTTAATAAATAAAAAAATGTGTTGAAAAGTTGAGTGGTGTAAGATGGTTGGGAGTGAAAAGTTAGATGGTTGGGAAGGAGAAATAAAGTTGATGTGACGCTAATTGTTTTAAAAGTGCTGTATCACCGTCATGATATGATGGCCTCAAAGTTTCTTAAGGAAAGTTTTGATCTCCCAAAGAAGCTTATCCGATGTACTGATCATGTTGAGTTGATAGATGAAAAATGACAAAGGGTTAGTGTATACTTCAACAATTGTAGATATAGGATTACCAGGTTTGATCTTTGAGGTCAGGGTTTAGCATTCGTGCATGAAGGTTAATCGTGGTGGTGATTATGGTAAACCAGTGGCAGTGTGAACCTGCAACCACCACGTTGGTTTGACCATCAGCTCGTGTGTTATTCGATTTTTTAATAATTTATTTTTGTACTCTTTTCTAAACAATATAGATGCTATGTTATAAAGTTCAGTTGAAGCAATAAATTTTGTTAGTGTTTACTTCATTGGTATATAATGATATAATGATGATCGCCGAAGTCACATCTGTATATCGTATTGTAACTCAGAGATGCACAGTCAAAGTTCTTGTAAAAACACAATAGGTTCACATAGTATATTACAAGGAAATAATGCTTTAATTTGCATCAGTAAAAGTGAAGCGACCTATTGAGTTGGGTCAAGATCACACTTGTCGGTTTCACTATTGTATCAACAAATGGAAAAGAAAGAATTTTTCATAACAAAAGTAAACACATTTCATAGGCTTTCATGTATCAATTAAAACCAGAAAACATTTTACACTTTCTGAAGTCATCTAAAATACCCGTAAACTTATCATATCCCCGTACTGATACAAATCAGGAGTCGTTATTCCACTTGTATCATATCAATACTTTCTATATTTTGTTGTGAGCTAAACAATAACAAGTAAGATCATCATTTTGCTTGCTTAATATGTACAAAAAAGACAGCATCTACAAGTAATATGAGTATATGACCAATCACGAATACGATTCTTCTATTGTCCCGTTTCTTCCTTTACCAGCACGTGTAGCAATCTGGGCTTTACTTTTGACCCGGGTTCCAATAAACTTGTCACAAACATCTTGTGGAATTCCATTTACATCAGAAAAGCTAATGTTTGACTTTTTCGCTAACTTTTTACCATCTTGTACACTTAGAACGGGGTCATCGTCATTTACCTTTATAAAAGATTATGCCTTGATGCGAAACTCCACTCCCTCAATTCCTTTAGAGTACCTAGGAATCTCACCTTCTTTAAGTGGTGTTGTTACATCGTCTAAAGTCAAAGTGATAGGGGTTGACTGTAAGAATCCCTCACTCCCCTTGCGGCCCAAAAAGTTTGAAATCTTCTCGTTTGTGAGCTGACTCACAGATGACCCACTGTTGCTATTTGGCTGTGTGATCTGGTACAATAACCATAGGCTTAAGGCTGCAAAAATATATTAGTGTGTTGGTTTTCTTGTGGATCTTATTTATGTTAAAAAAATATATTAGTACACAATTGGTCCCTGAAGTTGAATGTCATGTTAGATTTAACCATATGATAGTTATAAATGTGGTTGGACTATTATGCCCTTGGAAATATAACAAAAAATGAGCGTTGACCTGGTCAAGGGACGCATTCGGCCTAAAAAATCTAAAGTTTGGACGCATGACGATCATTTTGCAAACTTAGGGGGCATGGCGATGGTTTGGGAAAGTTTAGGGACCAACGGTGTATTTTAGTCTTTTATTTATTTATCTATGTTGTTGTTGTTGTTGTTGTTGTTGTTGTTGTTATTGTTGTTGTTGTTGTTGTTGTTGTTGTTGTTGTGTTTTGTATTTTGCAGAATGACAGTTTTACTTTTAAATAATCAATTTTAACTTCTTTAATGTTTGTAATATTAACTTTTAATCAGAGTAATATGATAAATTCGATTTAAATTTTCCACCTATTTTTAAAAGTTGACAACTAATTTGAGACAACAAAAACGAAAATGTAAATAGTAAATTTGGGACGGAGGAGCATCTATCACCATCGGAGGAATTAAAATTTCACATCCCATTAGTTGTTGATCGCAAGGTTTTCAAGATCGGGATCCTACCCAGGATCGTTTTCGTCTTTGCAAGATCGTGATCGTAAGATTGGATCGGAATCTTAAGATCCTACTCTAATGTTATTTCTTAATAGTTTTTGTAATATTATACAAATATACAAATTATTATACATTATAAACACAAAATACTATGAATGTTTCATAGAAATGTTGTCCTAAACTATGACTAAGAAATCTTAAACAAGATTAACATGTTGTTTTTTGAATTCTACAAAAAAACAACCCATAAATTTGTAGTTTTTTAGTTTGTAATCCGAGAAAAGTAAGATCGGATCGGATTAGATCTTAAGATCGTATGGTCAAGATCGGGATCCTATAAGATCTTAAGCTTGTAAAGATCCTATGTAGGATCCGGATCGTTTTTGCTTTGCAGTATTGTAAAATCGTAAGATCCTAAGATCAGAATCGGAATCTTGACAACTATGGTTGATTGGTTCGTACTTCATCCATCCACCAAATAAAAAAAAAATAAACTACTGGTTTCTTTAATCTAGTCCCTACCTTGATTCATGTGAAGTTTCAAATTTTCAAATTTCATTAGACAGAAAAAAATTACAGAAAGTACCACTTTACCTTTTATGGAACACAATAAGGTAGTGAAGTAGTAGTAAACTAAAAATAATGGTTTCTTTAATCTTTTTTGAAATTTTAATTTTTTACAATCACTACATCACAGCATAGAATTAAAATGAGTAATACATCTTAAAACATCTCAAAACACATACTTTTTGTCATAATTTAATATATACTCCTACAAATGGATAATTATGTATTGAGTCGTGTTTCCGTGTAAGTCTGCTATTTTGTTTATAGAAAAACATTAACTTGAGAGGATCTCAATCTTTAAATTTAATGTTAAATTAATGAAAGATATATATGTCAAACACTTATTCTGACATCATATTTCTATTTATATATTNTTTTTTTTTTTTTTTAAATCTCGATTAAGTCACTTACATCTAAAGCAGCAAAGGCTCATTCTCTCTCTCTCTTCAAATCTGAAAAGAAAACCTCATCCACTAGATATATATGTAATTTTGTATTTAACGAGTGGCATATATGTCAAACACGTATTTCTGACATATTTTCCATTTATATACTATTTCTATGAAAATAATATGTAATTTTGTATTTAACGAGTGGTACATATGTCAAACACGTATTTCTGACATATTTTCTATTTATATATTATTTCTATAAAAATAATGTTTGCTTTCTTTAAAATTACGATTAAGTCCCGTACATCTAAAACAAAGCAAAGACTCATTTTCTCTCCTCTCTAGATAGATCTGAAAAGAAAACCTCATCCATTAGATATAAGTATATGTAATTTTGTATTTAACGAGGGGCATATATGTCAAACACTTACTTCTGACATATTTTCCATTTATATATTATTTCGATGAAAACGATGCTTTCTTCAAATCTCGATTAAGTTGCGTACATCTAAAGCAGCAAAGTCTCATTCTCTCTCTCTCTCTCTGAATTTGAAAAGAAAATTGACATTGGCGGGGCCCTCGTTTTAAGCCTTTTGTCTCACACCACAAAAAAAGTCAAGTTAGATATATATGTAATTTTGTGCTTAACAAAGGACATATATGTCAAACACTCATTTCTGACATCATTTCCATTTATATATTATATTTCGATGAAAACGATGTTTTCTTTTTCTTTAAATCTCGATTAAGTCGCGTACATCTAAAGCAAAAGCTTTTTCTTTCTCTCTCCGAATTTAAAAAGAAAATTGATATTGGCGGGGCCCACGTTTTTTAGCCTTTGTCTCACACTATTTAAAAGGTCAAGTTAGATATATATGTAATTTTGCATTCAACGAGGGACATATTTGTCAAACACTCATTTCTGACATCATTTCCATTTATATATTATTTCGATGAAAACGATGTTTTCGTTTTCTTTAAATCTCGATTAAGTCGCGTACATCTAAAGCAAAAACTTTTTTTTTCTCTCTCTGAATTTGAAAAGAAAATTGACATTTGCGGGGCCCTCGTTTTAAGCCTTTTGTCTCACACCACTCAAAAGGTCAAGTTAGATATATATGTAATTTTGCATTCAACGAAGGACATATATGTCAAACACTCATTTCTGACATCATTTCCATTTATATATTATTTCGATGAAAACGATGTTTTCGTTTTCTTTAAATAATCTCGATTAAGCCGCATACATCTAAACCAAAAACTCTTTCTTTCTCTCTCTCCTCTCTGGATAGATCTGAAAAAGAAAACCTCATTCGTTTACCCGTTTCGAAACCAACCAACACACCCTCCCCCATATTAACAAAAACATTTCCATTTCCACCACCCACCACCATCAATGGCTTCTTCTTTAATCGATCTGAATCTCTACCCTGATCCACCCGAAACCCAAACCCTAATCACCCCCAAAATTGAACCTAAACCTGAACCTATTGATGATGATGACGTCATCTTGCATAACCCTAACCCTAAACCTATTGCTACTGTTGTACCGTCACATGCTGACGTGTCCGACAACAACCTTAACAACGACAATGTCTTCTCAGAATACAACAGGATACAAGAAATGTTCCGTACGGCGTTTGCTAATAGTACTAAAACTGAACCACAAACTTTTAATGATGACGTCACTGATGGTACCATGATGACGTCATCAGATCCTAATTCACAAGCTATCGTCCCTGTTCCTGATAATGGTAATGAGATGAGTAATGGTGGTGCTATGATGACGTCATCAATGCGTAAGAAGAGTGTACAGAGGTCATCTGAGTTAGTTAGGGTTACGAATTTAGCCGTAGAGGACGAAAGGTATTTTCGAGACGTAGTTAGGAAGACTAGGATGATATATGATTCCCTTAGGGTGTTGGTAGTAATGGAGGACGATAAACGTAGGTCGTTAGGCGGGGCGTTTGGGGCGCGTGCTAGAGGGGATTTGAGAGCCGCTTCGGCTATGAAGGATAGAGGGTTGTGGTTGAATAGGGATAAACGGATAGTTGGGGCGATACCGGGGGTGCATGTAGGTGATGTGTTTTTTTTTAGGATGGAGTTGTGTGTGGTGGGAATGCACGGGCAGGCGCAGGCCGGGATTGATTATTTGACGTCGAGTCAGAGTTCTAATGGTGAGAGTATTGCGACGAGTGTGATTGTTTCGGGTGGGTATGAGGATGATGAGGATGCGGGTGATGTGATTGTGTATACGGGGCATGGTGGGCAGGATAAGCATTCGAGACAAGTTGTGCATCAGAAGCTGGAAGGTGGGAATTTGGCGATGGAGAGGAGTATGCATTATGGGATTGAGGTGAGGGTTATACGGGGGTTTAAGTATGAAGGGAGTGCGAGTGGGAAGGTTTATGTTTATGACGGGTTGTATAAGATTGTTGAGGCGTGGTTTGATGTTGGTAAGTCGGGTTTTGGTGTGTTTAAGTTTAAGCTTGTTAGGATGGAGAATCAAGTTGAGATGGGTAGTGCGGTACTTAAGTTTGCGAATACTCTTAGAACTAGACCTTTAGACGCTCGCCCTGTGGGGTATGTTAGTTTCGATATTTCAAGGAAAAAGGAAAAACTCCCGGTGTTTCTATTTAATGATATTGATAATAATCACGAGCCAATGTACTATGAGTATTTACCTACGACTGTTTTTCCACCGTATGTGTATCACCACGGAATGAGGGGTGGCGGGTGTGGTTGTGTTTCCGGATGTACTCTTGATTGTTCATGCGCGCAGAAGAATGGGGGTGAGTTTGCTTATGATGCGAATGGTCTTCTCGTGAGAGGAAAACCGTTAATATTTGAATGTGGACCACACTGTCGGTGTCCTCCCTCTTGTCAAAACCGTGTCAGCCAAAAGGGTGTCAGGAACAGATTTGAAGTGTTTAGATCGCGGGAAACGGGTTGGGGAGTTAGATCATTGGACTTGATACAAGCTGGTTCATTTATATGTGAATATACCGGAGTTGTGCTTACTAAAGAACAAGCGCAACTATTTACTATGACTGGGGATGCTTTAATCTATCCAAATCGATTTGTGGAGAGATGGGCGGAATGGGGGGATTTGTCTCAAATATTTACTGATTACGTACGTCCATCGTACCCGTCTATTCCTCCGTTGAATTATGGTATGGATGTTTCTAGAATGAGGAACCTTGCTTGTTATATGAGCCACAGTGCGTGTCCGAATGTTTTTGTGCAATTGGTGTTGTATGATCATTCACAACATGCATTTCCTCACCTTATGCTATTTGCTATGGAAAATATTCCTCCTTTGCGGGAACTTAGTCTAGATTACGGAGCTGCACCAGATGAGGCTTCGCCGAAGCTTGCAATATGTAACTAAAGCAATTTCTGATTTATTGGTTTTTTATGTGTGCATCTCCCATTGCAGATTCTGGGAATCACGATACACCGAGGTAACTACACTTTTCACATATCGACAGTTATGCTAAATATTAAACTGCTATAATATGTTTTTCTTGCATATTCGCCTTTTTTTGCTTTACTGTGTGCTAAGTTCATTGTTAACTACCTTCTTATATCGCCAACCTGGCTTTTTGTGATAACAGTGTATTGATCCTCGTATATTTATTGGTCATCTAAATTACTGCTGTGCTTGGTTCTGTTTGAACGGTTCCATTTCATAATTATGAACACATGATAGCTTTTCTTGTGTTTTTGTATCCTTTACTTTTTCTGCATACACATAGTTAATTGCCTCAACACCAGTAACTTTAATCATACTCGTGACTCGCTTACTTGTGGTCTGTGATTATGGAATTTGCCTTCTAGCAGAACCTATTAATGTGGACAACTAAGTTTTCAAGCTAATTGTTGGATGCTAAAATGATCAGTAGGAGGAATAAGGTCTATTAATTGCCATATCATGTTCTTGTCATAATTATACATGGTAGTTGCTGTTTGTTTTCCAACGTTCCTATATTTTGTCACCATCTAGTGTGTTTTTGTCATTGTTGGGGACGGGGTTACATGCTTAGCACTTTGTTTTAGAGATCCCATTTGATTGCACAGTACAACATAGATTAGAAACAAAATATTGAGGACTTCAGAAATTTCCAGGCACACGAAGGCTTTGTTTGTCACTTTGTCTACTAGGGTTTGTGGTTGGCGGTTGCTAGGTGAAATATTTTATAAACGTGGGATTATAAAAGTTTGTTCATTGCTATTGTGTTAAATTGGAAATCCATGGGAATGAGGGGGAACAATGGGAGACTTGACAAACTATTGATTGGAAGTTTTCCTCTTTTGTTTCCCATTCTGAATAGAATATATGCACTAGTAGCAGAAGTCAAGGCGTTACTTTCTTAGTCTATTGGTCACTCGTCGAGAGGCATATATACTGCTATAGTAGTTTCATTTGCCCTGAAGTACTTTTGGTTAGTTTGACACCTTCTGCCTCCATTTTACTGTGTCTGCGCACAAACCCAACACCCTCATTTTGTTTGGATTTTCCAGTGTCCTCCTTTTATGCATTCACATTCCCAACAACATATGTAGCTAGTTAGCATGCATCGTTTGTCTCTGTTCCGTATCACCAGAATTCGCATTTTCAAATGATTTTCCTCCATCTACTTAGGTACCACCTTTGTTTTACTTTCTGCTTCTTGGGTCAATCTTATATATGTATATTCACTTTGCTGTAGTATGTCCAATGTTGATTTCATTCCCTGGATTTAAGGATGCTAGTCACCTTTGAAATGATATAGCAATGTTTGTTCTGCCGTTCTGGACAGTGTCAGATGTTTCTGCTCTCATTCATGTGGACATACTCCATAGACGTGTATATTGGTCCATCATAGTCTGTGACCCAGCTACCAAGGTTCCTTTTCTCAAAAATCTTTGTGCATTTTGTTGTTGAGAAATATGTTATTTATATGCATGAAGGCAAATTGCTGTTTCAGGAGTCCAGCATTCTTCATGTAATTATGGCCTATAATGAATGCATTATGCTTTGCCTAAATGTACTTTGTAGGAAATGTTTTAGAAATTTCCCCTGTTCTCATGCACTGTATTTTATCTGTTTTATACTTTAAATGGATGGTCATAATTTGGGGCCCCTGTTGGCTCATTGAAGATATTAGCTTATGGCTTGATCTAATTAGCTGTTTCGTACAAGCAAATTCGTTTACATTCCAACATAAATTATTGCATATTAAGTGACTGCCATCGATTTGAGCAGCATATGCTAATTTCACATGAATCATGTTGCCTCTTGTAGACAGGTGCAAGATGATTGGTTGGCAACTCTTGCAGCTCGGAGTCTAAACGTTAGAAGTGACATCAGAAGTTTTTCAAGGTTTTCCAATGTTGCAAATCAGCTGTGGCTTCACTACATTTAGGCATTTTTCAGAACAAAAGTGAGTGGTGACACTCTACTACAGCGGCTTATCATGTATGAGTGTTGTTTTATGCTGACTAGTTTAATAAGAGTAGAATCCCAGCGAGTTCTGTTGTAAACTTTCTATGTGCTAGGATACAGCAATTGGTTCTCAATTACTTTATTACTTTATTACTTTAGTATGTATAGTATATATTAAGTTTAAATGTATTGCAATGTTATTGTAAAGATACTGTATCCGCCTGGTTCTGGAGTTGATTCGGTCTAAAATTTTATGTTCTCTTTCATACGCCGAGGATGCATGTACTTGCTTGGATTGATATACAGACATTTTATTTGTTTATTTAGTTATCGATTCTTTAAGTACCTAATTTTATAGTTTTATAATCACTAAAATCATTTGGGATATTAGATAAATGTGAGTGACAAAGTAGTCTAAAGCTATTTACAGAGTAGCCGATCAAGAAGCATTCTAAACGAAAGGTCTGAATAGACTGTGTAGAAGCTTTGGGTAACACTTAGGCTCCGTTTTATTCATGATTATTCTCTATCCCTCTATGTAGATCTTTCTTTACACTGTCATTCAGATTTGACTAACCAGCAAAGAGCCTGGCCTCTTTTCTGCGAGTCTCTTTTACTTTCTCAGTGATTTTATGCCAGAAATGCACTTTTCGAGGTTTTTTTTTTTTTTTTTTTTTTTTTTTTTTTTTTTATTTATTTATTATTTAATTTATTATTATTATTATTATTTTTTTTTTTGTAGTAACATGTATTCTATTTCATTTCACTGTTGTATCTAAAGATTAAGAGGGTTGCAAATCATAATTGGTAATGTGATAAAGGGCAGTTGGTGATAAATGTTGCTTGGCCCGTGCTCATTGCTACAAAAATGTCAATGCACGGGAAAGAGAACTAGTCATGTGAATCCAGTTATTGCTTGTGTAATGTTTACCTTTTCTTTATTTATTGTTTCTTTAAACTTGGATTCAGTGAAACTTGGATCATAAATAAATGCTGCTTAGAAGTTACATCATAAATACAAATCTCCTTTGAAAGCCACATCACGGATTTGAACGGTTGGATCTTCTTTCGTCTCATGGATAACTTATCACTGTTGCACACAGAGCCATCTTTCTGTATATATACGAATGAAGATGGATCTTGTGAGAGTAAGAAAGGAGATGCGGAGATTAAAGGTTCACAAGGCAGTGAATTCACTTTTGCGGAAACAAGTAAAGAGTTAATCACAGAGGATGATGTCGGAACTCAAGAAAATGATACAAAAGAGATTGAACAGATGGAACCACCACCGAGTCCCAAAATGTATCTTGCTACTGGTTTTGGTATTGAGGTTATGGGAGGCGTTGACGAGGAGTATTATAGGATAATAGTCGGTGAAGATCCTCGCAATCCTACGTATTTGAAGAACTATGCTCAGCTTCTGCAGGTGTGTAATCATTTGTTTTTTGACCTATGACATAGTATGTCGATAACAATCTTGAAATGAAATTTTACAGTCCAAGGGAGACGTTAGTGGAGCCGAGGATTTCTACTTACGTGCTACAATAGCAGATCCTAAAGATGGTGAAATTCTAATGCAATACGCTAAGTTGGTATGGGAGCTTCACCGTGACCAGGATAAAGCCTTAACTTACTTTGAAAAAGCTGTGTTTACTGCTCCTGAAAACAGGTATGCACTTGACGTTTAAAGGTCAAACTTATCATCAGCTATCAACTGTGATTGGTCTCTCTTTGTTGCCATCTTTATGTATATTCCTGTTCTTAAAATATGTTTACTGTCAACTTATCAAGTATTTTGTTTGCAGTACTATTCTTGCAGCATATGCTCGATATTTGTGGGAAGTAGACCAAGTACAAAATGAAGATTAATTCATGCTTATTTTTCATTCAGGTGACTTAGTACATCTTGTTTTCTATGAATTAAGCATTTATATAAGTCGTTTTCATGTAGCGTAACTCTAATTTTATTTTCTTTTTAGCTTTCGGACAGATGATCAAGGATGATTGATTGGGCATAAGATATTAAGATCTGAACTGTTGCATTAAAGATGTGATATGTTTAACATATAGTACTATTTTTTAGTTTAGATAAGTGACTGGTAACACCATGTTTGTAGTTTGATTTGCAAATTTAGATAACTATGTAGCATTGACTTGAAATGCATTGATTTATGAATTAAATCATATGGAAGTTACATGGTCGAATGTTGGATGATGTAATTGGTTTGTGATGATGTTGGTTCATTTTACAAGTCCTTGCTCTCTGTAATGAATATCTTAGACGTCGCGTGTAAGGATGGCAACATGTCGGGTGTGGGCGGGTTTTAGAATAGCAATAATTACGTAGGAATGTATCTAACTTGTCCGTTTTTCTAATTGTGTGTAACCTTTTTATTTTTTTGCTATTATATACCATAAACTTTTGATTTTGACTTTTGTGTGTATTTTATTCATGTAAAATGATCATTTTATCTTTCGCTGTTGCCAACAGAGCGGTTACAAAATATAAAGATAAAATGGTCATTTTACATGAGCACATACACACAAATGTCGAAATTCAAAAGTTTAGGGTATATAATAATAATAATAATAATAATAATAATAATAATAATAATTATAAATAAAGCGTATCCGAAGATTCTCGATGACCCAGGACATTGGAGCACGTGCTGCTGCTCATATTTTTAGTAAGATTAGTTTCGCTATATCTAGAGGAGGGGGGCCCAATTGGTATCTCGGCTCCCCACTAATTTCTTGTAAATCTTATCATTTTCTAATAAAGTGATGTTTATAATAATAATAATAATAATAATAATAATAATAATAATAATAATACACAATTAGAAAAAGTGACAAGTTAAATACATTTCTAGATCTGTTAAAAAAAATACATTTCTAGATAATTATTCGTTTAGAATATCGATACCCAAAACCATTTATTATATCACCACCCATGCGCCCCTCAATACCCGGTGGATACTCATTTTACCTGGAGGTGAACTTTTTAAAGGTGTATTAAGGGATTGGTGACCATACCAACTTTAGAGGATCTCAATCCATTAGATTAAGTGGAGTGGTTATTGGTGACCACCTCTACACCGCCACATCAGCATGGTTTAAGCATTTACATATACCTCACTAAAATATAAACATACTCGGCAGCAGTATACACACTAAAAAAAAACCATCTCCGCTTTCATTTCTTTCGGTTCCTCACGATTTATTCCTCCACCACGCGTGGACTTTCGTTAACGTAATGGATGACCACACGTGATCGTCACCTTCACGCGTGGTATATGCCCCTTATTACATTCAGTCTTTACATATTAGTAAAATACTTTTTTACCCCTTATCAAAGTTAGTTATTTACTCACCCTCCCTCCAATTTCAATTCAAATTTAACTAGTTACAAGTACTTATCAAACCAGTTATGGAACATGTTTCGAACACTAAATCTCAGATCATCAATCTTTACGCTTCGACTGCGTACTGTCACGACCCTTCCGAATCTAAAGCCTTTGAATTCAAAGATAACAGCTTTAATGAGAAATGGGCTTGTTGCAGAAGCATGTAAGATGTTCGACGAAATGCCTCAAAGAAACACAGTCACATGGAATGCCATGATCAGTGGGTTCTTTCGTAACGGGAACATGGAAAAAGCGTTAGAATTGTATTGTAAAATGCCTGAACGTGATGCTTTCTCGTATAATACTGTGATCGCCGGGTTAATGAAATTTGGGGACGTAGACGGTGCTAAGGGCGTGTTTGATCGTATGAGGTGTAAAGATGTTGTGACATGGAATTCTATGATTAGTGGGTATTTTCAGAATGGTTTTATGGATGAGGCGTTAGTGGTTTTTGGTATGATGCCTTTTAAGGATGTGATTTCTTGGAATTTGGTGATTTCGGGTTTAGTAGATATGCGAGAGATAGGTTTGGCTGAGGAGTTTTTTAAAGAGATGAGTGAAAGGGATGTTGTGTCGTGGACGTTGATGATGTCGGGTTTTTTAAGTGTTGGACGGATTGTAGAAGCTAGGAAATGTTTTGATTGTATGCCGATGAAAGATGTTCAAGCTTGGAACACAATTATCTCGGGTTATATTAAGGAAGGACACGTTCATATTGCTCATGTGTTGTTTCACAAGATGCCTGAAAGGGATTGGTATTCTTGGAACGAAATGATAAACGGGTTATTGACCAATCAACTAATTAATGATGCTATGAGCCTTTTCCGCCAAATGCCACAGAAGTGTCAAAGAGTGTGGAATTCAATTGTACTGGCGATATTAAGGAGTGGGTTGATTAATGAGTGTCATGCGGTTATTGAGAAAAGTCCGTACCAGAACGTAGTGTCACACACGAACCTGATCATTGGTTACTTCAGTATCGGTGAGGTAGTAAATGCAGTGAAGGTTTTTAATCTAATGCCTACCCTTGACACAACTGTGTGCAATGTCATGATATATGGACTGGGAGAAAGTGATCATGGAGAGGATGGTATGAAGTTATTTATTAGAACGAAGAAAGGTAATCTATCCTTAGATGAATCGTCATATACCAGTGTTTTAACTATATGTTCCAATTTGCCATCATTAGATCTCGGAAAACAAACGCATGCGCAGGTGATAAAGTCAGGAATTAATTGCTTCACACCTGTTTCGAATGCACTGGTTACTATGTATGCTAGGTGCGGGGACTTAGATTTTGCATTACTAGAATTCTTTTCCATGTCCAAACATGACATAATTTCTTGGAATTCGATAATATGTGGATTAGCTTATCATGGTTATGGTGAGAAAGCCTTAAATATGTTCAAGCAAATGACGTTGACAAATATCATACCCAACCAGATAACATTTGTTGGTGTGTTGTCGGCGTGTAGTCACACAGGACTAGTAAAAGAAGGAAAATACTACTTTGATATCATGCGGTATGAATACTTGATTAAGCCAACTAGTGAGCATTATACTTGTATTATTGATTTGTTTAGTAGATTTGGAGTTATTGACGAAGCGGCTGGCATATTGAAGAAAATGATAGCAGATGGAATTGAAGTTCCTGCTAGTGTTTGGGGTTCCATGCTTGGAGCATGTAGATTGCACAAAGAATACGAGTTGGGTAAGATGGTTGGGGAAAAGATGTTAGAGCTAGAGCCTTCGAATAGTGGCGCTTATATGATATTGACAGAAATGCATCTACATAGTGAAAACAAAGACAAGGCTGCAGATATTTTGGTTCGTATGAGAGACAAAGGGATCAAGAAACAACCGGGGTGTAGTTGGATTGAGGTAAACAGCAGCGGGAATGCATTTGTTGCAGGTGAGAATTCACACCCCGATTTTCCAAGCATCTGCCTTCTTTTAAATCTGATGCGTATGGCTATGGATATTGGTTGACTCTTAATATCAATTGCATATAGTTTGTGTTAATCTATACCAAATGGATATCTATCTGAAATGGTCGATAACACATTGTTTGTTATATATGTGACTTTAAGTCAAGTAAGATCTGTATATATACATAAAAACAAAACAAAACAAAACAAAAAAAAGGTATATGATCTGTTTTCTAACTTCTAATTGTACATATATGATAACAATCTCATTTTTCACACCGTATAATTAAATGTGCTGAAAGTCACCATTTCCATGAATAACCGCTTTTCTTCTCGAGTTCATAAGTCTTCTTGCACTTGGCATGTGTGTTATGACACAAATTATGATCCTTCGAATCTGAACATTCTGTTTTTGCTTTAGTTTTGTTTTTCGTTCTGAGCATTACATCATTCTCTACACACACGACAGCCAAAAGTTATAAGCGATTAGTCTCATTAAGGTTTGATTGTAGTCTAATTCAATATCAGAAGGATGGTAGTACCTGGACTCGATAACACAGCCCGTGGTGGCAAGACAGAACTTGGTTTATATTCATCTGCGACTTTTACGTTGACCTTATTTGGCTTACTTTCCTCTGCAACTTTTCTAGTAATCTTACCTCTAGTTGGTGATTTCTCCACATCTGATTCAACATACAAATAATCTATAAAATTAGCAAAAGGCTAAGGTTGATGATCAAATTTAGATGGTAGACTAGCAAACGTGCCCAAACCTGAGATATGAGACTTATGAACCCTCACGTGTGGTGGTGTTTTACCACCTTTATCATGTTTTGCAGCCTTAGTAGATAGATGATCATGTAAAGACAGAGACTGAAAATCCTTCAAACAAATCCTCTGAAACTCTGGTGGATCCTCTTCTTGTCTCACCTTCACCTTTGGATACACTTTCAAAATTCAAAAACCAAAAACCAAAAACCAGTTAATACGTAAAAAAGTACATAGCCTGAGATGAACATAACCAAATATGTAAACAAAATCCTACTTGGACTTATTTGAAATGAAAAATATTTGATACTATATGATCCCGGATAATTTTAGATTATCCAAACTAGGGGAGAACTGGAACACCATAAATACAAGTCTCTAAAGAGAATTAGAAAAGGATTTGAAACTGGGATTACAATATGAAAACCGTGTGAAAAAAAAAGGGTCAACATCTATGGGCAAAATATTTGTATATGTGGGTGGCTCTTATGAATGATGGTAGGTCAAAAAGACCTCCACTAAATCAATACATTCCAAGGGTCATTGCTAGCTTTTTGGGAGTTGGTCAACGTTTCTCTTCTCTTCTAGTACCCATTACTTTCTAATTAAAGAAATAGTGCATTGCTAGGTGTTCAAACTCCACACATGCTGAAGAAATTGCTGTCATCTGAACCATGATCAGCTCCTCAGAAACAAATTTATACAAAACCTACGCATATCCTTCAAGGTTAAAACAATCTATCTGTACCGGGTCATAATAGGACAACCATTATATGAATAGCACATGTTGAGGCGATTTACCCGGCTGACAAAACTTGGGTACAAGGGACAAATCTAATTAGACATTCCTACTACAAAACATGCCAACAGTGCAGTCACTATTGTTACATTTGAATTTATATGCATGCCAATGGCCTAGCTAGTACCTCAATAAAGGTAGCTCCTTCCTTCCCACTTCTTAAATTTGATATTTGAATTAGCATTTTTTGTATGACTCGTGTGTGTAACTCATGGAAATGGTAATACATACAGAGCATTTTAGTATGTTTGTTCATGATTAGAGTACATGGCTAATGGGTTTACTACATTCCTGTTACTCTGTTAGATTCTCCTTATGGGCCATTAGTAGCTTCAATGAAGCCCCATATCTTCTGCTTAATTCATGTATGGGGCTTGGTAGGTTTATCTTGTTAATATATAAGCATTGCCAACATTTTTTATTTTTTATTTATTTTTCTTTATTATTGTCGGATATACATAGTGGTATGTGAAAGTGACCACCAACTAAGAGGTTGTTGGTATATTGTGAGATAATGGTATACTTGTACAAATTTGCCGTTAAAAAAAAAAATTGATATACGTATGTTTAACTTCCCTTGCTAAGCATCCCCTTTTGACTACTCGGTCACCAAACTATACACTAAAATAACAATGAACATGAATTTGGCAATCCTAACGGCGTTTCATTGTAGAATGTTGATGTAGATTATAAGATAGCTTCTCTATGGTAATGTGGATGTAGGTTAAATCTAGAGAAAGTTGCATTTTGATTCATTAGTATGCGATTATGTTTGACGAAATGGGCTTGGAGTTGACTGGAGCTTATATTTTTATAAAGATTTTTGGCGAATTAGATAGAGCTAAATTTATTAATATAAAATCATATAAAATACATCAAATTAAATTCATATATATTATCAGCTTTTGTTTGACATAAGTCCGTTTCAATTGGCTTATAAAAGCTTCATAAACGTATACAATAAAGTATTACTTTAAAAAGAAAAGTTGATTTCAGTTTCAACTCAAACAAATTTGGTTAAAGTTTTGACATGGAAAAATAAAGGAAAAGATAAAAAGATAAAGTGGACATATTCATTTTTGGGTTTGAAAACTTTTGCCAGCTTTGAAAATCGTACCCTGGTGAGCCAAGGACATAGACAAATTGAAGAAATCGAAAGGCTAATATTCGAGGCCAGATAGAATAAAGACAAACCACCACATGCATTTGCTGATACTTTATTTTAATAATCTTATAACAGCAACAAGATACTCATTCTTTCTTGACGGAGCGAGGTAAAATGTAGACAGATAATACCCTTATTTCACGATCAAGTGTGCCGGTGAAGAGGTATTTTAATAATCTTTACCAAGATAAAAAATAAAAAATCACATTGCTACGACTCTTTCCTTCATCTTTTTCACCATTCACAAACATTTCATTCTTACAATTTAACACAACAAATATCCTGTTTGCTTTTCAGGATAACAACATTTCTACATAAATATTCATGCTAACATCTAAAACCTAGCTACCAAAAACAACTTGCTTCATGGGTTTGGAAAAGACCAAGGAAAGAACCTAACCCACCTCAAAAATTGGACCTTTGGTTCTTCAATACACACCATTTTCAATAATCTGTTCACAAAAATTAACCCAAGTCAAAAAAAATACATACAGTAACTTTTACAAATTTAACTTTACTTAAGGGGTGTTTGGATTAGCTCATTTAGCCGGTTTACGAGCTTATCTGATTTCGGAAAAGTCAATAAGCTCACTTTTTTAAGGACTATCAACTTGAGCTTATTAAGTTAGGCTCAAGTTGATAAACTTGTAGGCTCTGAAAAGCGAGCTTATCGGCTTTTTCAAAACCAAATAAGCCCATAAGGCAGCTAAATAAGCTAATCCAATCACCCTTTTAGTTACACTTACCATCATCTTTCTTCATTGCTTTTCTAGCAATCAACAAAAACACAATCAAGAACCCAACTCCAGCTGCACCTCCCAATATTATCGCCACGGTTTTCCCTGTATTCGACCCTATCAAACACACCCACATCACCAAATAACTCAATTCACCTTCTTTAACAACAAAGTCACAAACTTTATACAACACATTTACTACATTGCATAATGCATACCTGATGAGTTAGATGGAGATGAATAATCTGGCGAAGAATACGAACTAGAACCCGAAGAAGCAGATGGTCTATTGTTCTTAGGTGCACCATTAGGATAATAGTTATAACTAATAAAACATCTATGCAAATATATTTGACCAGAAACTGAGCTACCACATTCAACTTGTGCCCTTTGAACAGCACCTTTAATACAAGTACCACAATCTGATGTACTTAAGTCACCTTGGCATTGTCCTAAAACATAAAAAGCTTGATAACTAGTAGTATAAAAGCCACCATTATTACTACCTATAACATTTTCCAATGATGAAAAAGCTGAATCCCTAGTTTCTTGATACCCATTATTTGAAGTGGTTTTTCCACATGTTTTGTAAAGCATTTCCATACCAGATATCTGAGCAAAACCTGAAACCTCATACAACATGTAACAACCTAGGAGCTGGATTCTAGCTGCAACTGTCTTGCCACATAGTTTGTCCATTAAGATTGGAAGCCTGCTGACACAAGTGTAGCATTCCACATTACTAAGATCTCCTCTACATTGGAAAAGACCAGACACAGATGTTTGACCAGCTCCACTAGTTGTTTTGTAAAACTTTGACTTTGAAGATTGTTGGATGAGGGTGCCAAAGATGGCAGAGAGTGCTGATGAGTAGACACCAGTGGGATCTGAAAGTGGTTGCTTTGCACATCCTTTGTAGACTAGGTTTGAGTTGTCTGGTGCACCAGAAACAAGAACTGCAACCAAAGTGGTGACTATGATGGAAGAAACAAGTAAGGGTTTCATGGGTGAAAATGGGTCAAAATGGTTTTTTTTTTAAGGTGTTAAATCATGGGTGGGTGGGTGGTTTTTGAATTTGAGATAGATTTGATTAGGGTTTGGGGGTGGGGTGGTGTGGTGTGGCCTACTGTCTTTAACTTTAGGGGAGGATTATTTGTTTTGGTAGATTTGCAGTTGGTGTGAGGAGGATATGAGTACAGTGCTTGTCCAAAAAATAAAGTGCACAGTATCTGTGTGTTTGTGTATTTATGCAATCATCTTTTAATGATACTTTAGAAAATCTAGTTAATTACCAGCTTAATAAAATATTAATCCTGTCACACTTGTTGGAGTATTAGTGAATAACAATGGGGTGTAAATAAGTTGAACCGATCTCGAGCTCAACAATGCTCAAGTTCGGTTCATTTAGTATCAAAAAAGCTCGAGTCTCATTTGTGCCTTATTTTTAAAGCTTGAGTTTGACTCAAGAGTCGGTTATAGAGCTTAAGCTCATCACAAACTCCGCTTGTTTTGGCCGGACGTAATAGCACAAAAATAGTCGGTCGGTCTACCCTCCAAAGACTAGTCCTAGTTGGTCCCTCTTATTACACCATCTCGGTCCCCATGTCGGCCGTCTCATCATAATAGAGATATGGGTCGAACAGGCGACCGACTTGTATGCATGTGTGCGTGTGATTTATTTATTATTTTTTTTTTTATTTTTTTTTTATTTTTTATTTTTTTTTTAATCTAAAATGAATTTTTGTGATGTGGATCGTCTTATTACACCAAGTTGGTCATGAAGTAGTTTAGGAGAGAGAAAACTGACATGGTAGAAGAGGATCATTAATAAGGAAAATGCTAGACTCACAAAAACAAATCAACAAATCAAGCCACAAAATGAAGTGTCACTCCCTGATTGGTGTATTTTTATATAGTTTATCTCTTTTCTCTTTGATTAAACCAATCAGAGAGTGACACCACATTTTGTCGCTTCTTTTGTGGAATTGTTTTTGTGGATGTAGCATTGCCCGATTAATAAAGAGTATTTATTACACCTCGTCTTAAAAGCATATTTGCTTTCTTTAGCCAAAATATGAAAAATATATTCATGATTGAATTGATTAATAGTATTTTGAAAGGAAAAAAAATCTTATTCATTTAAACAATGTATATGAATATATCTAATTTCTTTTCTATTTCGAAAAATGTATGAGTTACATGATGTCTAAAGTCCACGCTCGAGCTCGTTTGCAGTGGCGGTGATTACCCTGTGCAAGTGGGGTAGTCGTACATAGCCACCGTTTGTGAAGGGCCTTCAGTTTAGTATATATCTGTTTACATGTACAAGTATATTGTATTTTGAATTTTTACGGCCTTTTTACTATCAAACTCGATACGACAAAGACCTACACCATGCATCTTCTTTTGTGGAGTGAAGCTCTATACGTGCTTTATTAACACTTTAAATAAAGTATGCAGTTTTTTTGGAACTACGTAGTGTTTGACTTTTGTTAATTTAAGATATTTGGAAAAATTTACGTAATATAAATGAACATTTTATTTTCTATAATAGTTAATGTTCTAGTGACTTACAGGTAGTGGTGGAAACGAGCCGAGCCGCTCGTGAAAAGCTCGAGATCGGATCGGTATAAAGCTCGAACGAGCCGAGCCTAAATGAGCTCGAGCCCGAGCTCGAGCTTAAGTTTGGGCTCATTTAACATTCGAGCTCGAACCCGGGCTCTATACAAAAAGCTCGAGTAGGGTCGCGAGCCTAAACGAGCCCTCAAAATATATACGTATATATATTGCCTATAAGTATAAACGAGCTTAAAAGTAGTAAACGAGCTCGAGCCTTATGTAATTAACGAGCCGAGCTCCATTTGAACTTTGTTTTCTTTAAAACATAATATAAATTAGTCGAGCCCGAGCCGAGCTCAAGCTTGTGAATTTTTCACGAGCCGAGCTCGAGCTCTAAATATAAGGCTCAAAACGAGCTCGAGCCCGAGCTCGAGTTTTATATATATAAACGAGCCGAGCTCGAGCTCTGACAGGCTTGAGCTCGGCTCGGCTCGTTTTCACCCCTACTTACAGGGTCTCATTCGTAGTTTCGCACTGGACCGCTCAAATCAATGAAACGGCCTTGCTCGTTTGTTAGACGAACTTTATGTTAAGCTCAAGCTTGACTAACTCATGAGTAGCTCGGCCCCTATTAACGATAATAATGTTTGTGAGCAACAGATAAAATTTAAGCCCAAGACATAAATTGGGTTTTGATTAAAGTATAAGTAGATGGAACATAATGTTTCATTAATCACTTTAGTAGGGATAAATGTTTTGTTTGGATTTGATAATAACTTACATTTTGTCTAGGTGGATGAAGTTCGTTAATGAAATAAATATAACAACGTGTGACCTCTTGGACTAAATCTCATTCATTTTCTTTGGAATTTTAAAAAGAAGACGTAGCAATCTTGAACTCACGTTTAAACATGGGCAAAAAAGTATAATTAAAATAACAAAATCATGTGACAAGATTTTGGTTGAACTTTTCCAAAACCATGTGACAATTTGTATTCTTTAGTATCATGTTAACCCAATATGTTTTTAGCGGCTGCTTTAACTTTTTATAGAAATTAGTCATGGGTGTTATCAAAGCGTCTCATTGATTTTAGTGGCCCGATGCAAAACTACGAATTAAGCTTTGTATATCACAAAAAACTTAACTATTATGAAAAATTCAAAATATAATATACTTAATAGACATATACTAAATAGAAGCCCCCTCACATAATATTTAAAAAGAGATATAAAAATTCAAGTTAGACATGTATAAATAATTAAATACTAATTGCCATTTATTAAATCGGAGGCCCCTCACAAATACTGACTATGTGCGGCTGGCTCACTTGCACATGCTAATCAACGCCACTAGGTGTAATGTCCTTTGTGACCCATCTTTTATCAGTTTTTATTCTATAGTTTTAGTTTTCTTTAACATTTTTCATTTGTCAAACTTTTATTTTTTGTTTTATACTTTGTATTTTATAGTTTTATAATAATAAAGAAATACAAGGGTATTGGAATCCATTTTGGAGGGTATGGACTATGGAGGCTATGAATATCCATTCCTAATTTCTCATTATTCATCTAATTTTAAAGTTTGATCGATCGGTTTTATTTATACTAATACGGTAATCACGCTATATATGTTGCATTACCAACATAACAATAGGTGATGGTGGTCAATGAGTGTCGACATTAACGAGAAAGGCATTTATGTGTCCGTGCTACCGTAATAAATAAATACATGACTTGTTGGTGTAGCTTTTAGTTCTAGTATGCGTGTGGACAATGAATATTTGTATGAGAAAGCTACTCGATCTTGTACGAGCTCATCTTTTATTAACTTGGAGCTCAAGCTCAACCTCGCATGGCCTCATATTAAGCTATCATCACCTTTTCAAGTCTTATGTACTTTCTACGTTTAACATATTTTATCAAAGCAAGATCAAGCATGGCCACATGCATTTTCGAAATGAAGTTGGTTATCAAACCATATTTACATATAGATTCGGATTATTCGAGGACGATTCTCAAGCCAAACTCGAGCATGCATCCAGATGGCTCGTCGTGGTAGCGAGCCGAATTTTGAGAATGGCAATGTGGAAACGGAGCTGGGTATTTTAATGAGTCATTAACTCATTATTCGATGCAAACAAATTCTTGAAAGCCTATTTGCTAATTATGGTATGTTTGTTCAATCAAAGTATCAAAACATCAGGGCTGGCCCATATCTTGAAGATTCTTTTATTGGGCTTCTCTTTATTCTTTCTTGTTATTGTTTATTCATTGGGCTTCCTTCTCTTGTTGAATTTTGGTTAATACTAGAAATTTGAATTGTAAAATTTTAAACTTTTTATGACTAATTAAATGATGTTTCTACAGAAGTTTAGAAAATTACTGACCAACTTAAAGGTAATATGAGTAAAATTATTTAATTTTTATTTCTATCTAAAATATTCAAGTTTTTTTTTTTTTTTTTTTTTTTTTTTTTAGAACGACAATTTTTTTCACACCTCCTATGCCACCTATCTCACAATAACACTTTATGTAATCGTAAATCTAACCATTTACATGCTTACCACAACATAAATGTAGATCATTAACAACCATATACGTTAATTTAAAGCCATGGATTGTATAATATATTGGAGTTGTTTAGATTTTGTTAATCATGATCTGGTCTGCTAGTCGACCCGATCATGGGGTTGATCTTATGATTTTTATTTCTACTTCGAATTTTATAAAGAATATTTAAACTAAGCTAGCTAGGCAACATGCAATTACATGAGTATGATGTGTTCACCATGCATGTATATGCATCTAAAAAGACTATCCAGGATCTTTAGTTGTTGATACACGTACGATCGACACGTTATTGTGATTATACATGTGATGACATTGATGTGCATTATGATTTTAGTAAGACTCGCAAAGACATATATTCTAGAGAAAAAAATAAAGAGGACAATGTGACTTCACCTGGAAAATCCATGTTTTCTTGTTTGCAGTTTGGGCTAAAATACAATCTTTGATTCTCGAGATCCATGTGAAAGAAGCTATTCAGTTCACTCTATACGCACCATCGTACAATCTTAAAAAATCTGAGAATAATTTGATGCAAAGATTCCAAAGTAAGTCTTGCTGTACGAGTCACTTTTCGCTTAGGGGAAAGAATTTTGCCAAAAAGGGTTAAATGGAAGCTGTGGCAATGGATGATTATCGTAGCGTTTGGGGGAAACATATGTGAAATCGCACGCACTTGGCAAACATAGCACAAACAGTGGCTCAAATCAGTAGCTGTTTGGAACCAATCTTTGAAACTTGAAAGAACACGAACATCGTGGGCTAGCTGTTGATTCTTTTTGTTGCGGTAGAAATTGTGGTCTTATGATTGCGATTACTTAAACGATGAGTATGTAACTTGGTTAAGGTCAAAACCTAGCTAGGTGAGAAGATAAAGTTGCACCTATGAATGAACATAATGTCATCTCTTTGGAATCAAATTAAAAGATTGATCTCTTGAGCTTTAATTGTTCTGATGAGCACTTTATATCCCCATATTCTTTGACCAACCATACTAGACCTTTTATGCCTTGTGTTCTTTTTATTTGCCAAAGTACAGCGCGACAAGATGGCTTCTAAGGTCTTGCTTGGCATTTGAAGGAGTGTTTGCTAGTTATGATTGGTCGAGATCGAGCAAGTCATGCGAATAACAAACTTTACATTATATCAAGTGATTGTCATAGCACTATTTAGATATCAGGCTTTAGTTTGCATGCGTTTTAGAATCACAAGTACATGACTTTATTGGATTTTGAGTTATGTCCAAAGATATGGTCTTTGTGTTGTTGTTCTTTAATCTGTATATATGCTTGATCATGAGCTTTTCCATGACCTTGGATATGATTGAGATACACCTTTTATACTTAAACATGATTTGGAAGCTACATAGCAGACATATGATGTTTTACGGTTGGTGATTTTTTTGGTTTTTGTCATCTTTCATTCAATATATACTCATTCGTGTATTTTTATTTATGAACTTAAAAAGATACTAATAAGACGTACAAAAGTTTCATAGCTCACCAACAAAGATACACGTATGTAACGGCATCATCATTGGAACCAATTATATTGGTGTAACTTAACATATGCACATGTATGGAATATCTCAAAAGATTCGATGTACAAAGTAATAAAGTAACTTATGATATGTATACAAGAGAACGTTAACTAATATCATATTTAATCTGTAATGACAATTAAATCGACATAGATTCGAAATTCTACTAAAAAAATTTATCCGTTGCTCATTCACTCTACAATTTTGCTAACTCGATGAGTATGCACAATAATATTTTTACGTCACTTTGTTGGATTCACACTTTCACAGTGTTTTGTGTTTGATCTTGTAGTCGTTGTAGTTTCAGGTCGATTGTAGGTTGCATGTGGTGTTAGAATCAGTTTGATCACTAGTGTTACGTAGTATCTAGGAGGGGCGGACCCACGAGGTCCTCAGGAGTTACGAAAACCTCGTGGATTTTTGCCCCGTACGTAGTATAATCTTTTGTTAAAAATTCAGATTTTTACGAAATTAATTTGATACCCAAATTTTGTGTCACATGTTTTGATTAGTTAGTACTCCGTACATTGTATCATCGTAAACATACAAAGTTTTGAACCTCATCATTTTAAAACCCATTTCTAAAAATAATAATGAAGAGTTTAAGACAAGAGTTCCTATGTCTTAGGTGACATGAATTACATGATCGAATTGAAGAAGATGCCAAGTCCAATAGGTGTTGTCCAACGTAACATATGCATGGTCAATAGGTCATGAGCATGTTAATCGGACATCGATTGTACGGACACCGTACATTTGTACCTTATATAACAAACGTTAATAACACATTCATATTTGATTTATTTATGCACCACCCTCCATTTCTTCCTATTTACTCTCCTCTCATCTCTTTAACATTCTCAATCAACAATCTAATTTCCTTTTCGAAACTTTTTTTTATATAGTTTCTAGCTACATGGACTTTGATCTTCCGGTTGTTCATCCCCACATTTACTTCGACTCTAAACGACAGTCGTTTCTTAAGCTCCAGGTTCCCATTCGTTCCCTGATCACTTTCTTATAAATCATTTTTAGACGTCGTCATTAGTTGTTTTGGAGAAGAACGTCGTTAAAGAATGTTGCCTGATCACGCGGTTCATTCACACGAACAACCTTCTTCCATGGTACAATAATTGTTGATATACTTTATATAAGTAACTTTCTGTAGGAATATTTTTGGAGATCAAGTTGTTAATGAGTTCTTTTGGGTTGATATAGATCATTTAGATGCTCCATTATTGATTATATTTTTATTGTGATTATGCATGCATAGGATGATTGAATGAATTCTTATCGGTTTCGAAAACAACCCGTGAGTTTATTTGGCTTAATTTCTAAAGTTTATGCACTTTTATTTTAAAAGAAGATGTTGAGATGGTGAGGTTGATGGTTAACAAGTTGTACATATAAAGGAGTTTCAAGATTGGGCTTGATTAAATTCCATTTTGGCTCTTTTTATCCTTATCATGCATCTCGATCCTTTTATTCTCTATCGCCGTCTATAACATAAACATCGTCGTGTGCCTGCCTATATGCATTCGATGGCCTTTCTACCAAACTTATAAATTTGTCGCTTTTCGATTACCTAAAACGCCATTATCTCCTTTTATTCAATGATTTGGAGAATATAAACATGTCATTTTCTATGACCGCGTTATGTTTAAGTAGTCTAACTTCTTTGATTCTTTGATTCAATTCGGATGGCGATGTAGATGGAGATGATCATGAAAGGAACCTATACGTATTTATAAATGTCGGCATTTCTTTTAATTTTTTTGTGGGTCTTTTGTGTGCTTTGAATTATTTTTTGAAAACGGACTTATCTATTGAGGTCTGAATACTGTTCTTCCATTCGATCTGTGTCGAGTTAATAAGATTATGATAAGCTTATATGGGGCTTCTTTTTGTTTCTTATATCAACAGGAGCAAGTTTCGAGCCCACTGAGCGCCCAACTATTAGAGTTCTGCGAATCAGATTTGTTTCCAGAAACTATACAAAACTCAGAAGTTGCTTCGAGCTCAAATTGTTGCTATGACGAACAATCTTCATACACCACTAACATCTCCTTTCCTACGGCCGATACAATCAAATATCCAACACCTATCGATAACACCACTACCACTAAACCTCCAACAAGCAACAACATCGACACTGACGACATCAACAACTTCTCCATAATCTTTGATGAGGAAATAACTGAAAACGATATAGACTTCACAACGCCTCACAATCTCAACCTCCCTTCATACCAATTCGGGCATCAAGACCAGTTTGATCTTACTATACTCCAAAACCAAATAGATCACACTACCAACATGAATAATGGCCCGATTCAACCATACCCGAATGACCACGTTGTCCCTATAATTGGACCAACATTGTCCACTGTTTGTGAAGATGACTGCTTGTCTTCCATGCCACCTTCAAAGTTCATGCGCTTTAATAACACTACTACATCGCCTAACTGCTCATTCATGGATCCATCCTTAAGCTCATACCTTTCGAACCCTCCTTTATCACTAGAAACCTCAAAGATGTTCAACGCGAATTTGTTCTTGGGTGATCTAGATTTCAAAGGAGACAATGGTGGCATCTTTTGTCAAGATTCTTTGCCACCACCTTACAACTCTAGCGAACTTCAGGTAAACTAATTCTACGATTGTTTATTTGTTCTAGCATATCATTTTTTTTTTCTTTATAAAATCTAATATATATATTGTTTTGTTCTTAAATATGTTTTAAGGCCCTTAGTAACGAAAGCCAGCATCTTGTAAATGGAGGCGGAAGTTCTACTACTCCATTGGCATCAGAAATCACAAGTTTGGAAGCAGATACATTCAGAGTTACCACCAAGCTCACAACCGAAGAACGTAAAGAGAAGATTCATAGATATATGAAGAAAAGAAATGAAAGGAACTTTAGCAAGAAAATCAAGGTATGTCTTAAATTAAAGCCCGAAAAAAAGTTAATTTACTGTACTTGTTTAGTCAATAATTCCAAAAAGTATATGGTTACAGTATGCATGCCGAAAAACTCTGGCAGACAGCAGGCCTCGAGTTAGAGGAAGGTTTGCAAAGAATGATGAATTTGGAGAAAACAATAGAACATGCAGCAACCATGAAGAAGACACCGATGAAGATTTAAAATCTTTTCAGGTAATGCGCCTTACTTAACTTCGTAATACACTAATTGATTGATTCAAAGCAATACTTATGTGATGAGTTGCGAATGCTATTAGCAGGTGGTTGTGAAGGAAGAGGAACATAACTTCGACACATCAGATATATTTGCACATCTTAGTGGGGTGAATTCATTCAAATGCAACTACCCGATACAGTCTTGGATGTAATGCATGAAACCAAGCCATAAATTAGTACTCGGAGTCTAAAGTTTTTGCAGGAAGCAGCGTGATGTATGATATCATCTGCGTAACTACACAATAATTAACGGATTCAATTCATCATCGCCTAGAGTTATGTAATTATATGCTAGCATGGTACCTAACTAATAACCAATGCCATTTTGTATATACGAGCCTATATATAAACGAAGATCGATTAAGCTATATGGGGAGAATGTTACTTTCAATCTTATTTTATGCTTTCAAAATTTGGAGATTGTATTTGCTGTAAAGGGAAATTCTGGTCTACAATATTCCTTATCAACTTTTTCATTATCTTCCTCCTTTTAGAAAGAAAGATAAAGGCGATATATTATATATATGATAAATAAACTCTAGCAAAATGCTAGGAAATTATTTACATCATATCGACACTAAACCATTCCTTCCGACCCGCACAGACCCTAGAACAACAATGATTTTAACAGCTCCAACTCCAAGCCAACATAACACCTAAACGACACCATGTGTTAGATTTTAAGCAAGAAGAAACATAACCGAATGACTTGTCAAGAACTGGGCACCTTTTTCAAAAGATATAATTTGAGGAATCGAAGCAAAACTGTTGTAAATTAGTTTATTTAACTTGTATAGGTAAATTTCTAGACTTGACTTGCGTAGCTAATATAGTTAGCATGACTTGCAATAACAACAACTAACTCAATCCCACCAGAGCAGGGTAACCGGGAGGTGAATGTAGACAAATTCTACCCCCACCACCAAGATAAACCCGACAGTAGAGAGACTGATTCCAGAAAGACCTCCGGCCAGTGTAGATAGAAGAGATAAAATGTTACGAGTAGAAGAAGTTCTTGAGTTGGTAATATTCATTTCATGATTTCAATGCAACTTGAACTTAAACTTCTTGGGCCTGTTTTCATAGCCCAAACGCTTGATATGCCACTACACAGCAACACTTTATAAAAGTTTATAAACTGATGATCTCCGCTATAACATAACCATAGTTAATAAAAACTTTGTAACTATTACAAAAAATTCACTCTAGTTGATTCAAGTTTTTTAAACCAATTCTTAAACATTTCATAGTCTACTTTTAGCTTGATTATTTACTTATGGGCCGATGGTTTGTAACTTACGATCGATCACTCCAACCTCAAAAAAACTAATCATACATATGTGTATTTTTCTTTTTTCTAAATGCGTGCCATTTTATTGTTTGTTACAGTAGTTGATTAAGGTGTCATTCATTGATATATATATGTAGTAGTTCAAGGAAATTAATCATCGGGCATGGTGGAAGTTGACTAATTCCACAATTTTGCATGGAAATCAAGGCAATTGTCTACCATCTTACAAATTCATGCACATGTTTTATTGGTCGTGAAATACCAGATTTTGGACCAACTAAAAAATCTGCAAATTTCAACAAGTGAGGTCGAGTATGATTATTTCAACAAGTAAGGTCTTTATTATTTAGTCAAAATATTTTTGCAATGTTTTTTACTGATCATTTGCTTGAGAAATAAACTTTTGCGCAGCCCATTTCAAATTTTCTTGTCTCTAGTTCTTTCTTGAAAATCATACTAGTAGACAAGACTATCTGAACGAGTTGAGCATTTAACACTGTTACGTACCCAGAATCAGCAAATTCTGTTTCAAATTAAAATAGAACTTTCTAGCTTATCTAAACAAAAAAGAAAATATTATTTCACCAAACCCACCATCAAACATGTACTCCGTATGGTTACTATCAAACTAAACATATAAAAGTACCTCACTTTATATAAACATACATAACAATATACCACATAAATACACACAAAAAATAAAAAAGTGCAAACATTTAGTTTAATGGGGCAGACAACTAAACGTCCAAACCATTGCAAAAAGAAGGGACCGTGCCTAAGAGGAAAGATGTTTAATAGGGATCACGCGTTAAAATGAGTGGCGGTGGTGTTGAAGGATCACCTCTCCCATAATGCCCATTGTTATACTCTTACACCATTCTAACAATCAACTAATTATTTATATACAATATATTTATTACTAAACAAAAATTCAAATCCATATCGATTTTTTATAATATACATCTTTATCGTACGAAATTGTTTTAATCTCGTCACAAAACACAAGCAACTAAACCTTGTTTAGATCAACGTGCGCCACCTAGGCAAGCATATCAACAAATTTAAATAATAACATTTGACATCTCAAATGTTTCGGTTCATCTAGAAATTGAGAGACACACTCAGGATTTTTAGGAGGGTGTTGCACAAAAACTTTCATGAGGGTCTTGTATAATTCTTCTTCTATCATAGTGCTAAAATTTGCCCATTAAAAATTTTGGACTAAAAGTCGCACTATAAAAAAACTAAGTAGCGCAACTATATTATTGAGTGTTGCACATATCAAAAAATAACACTTTTGAAAAAATTACCCTTTGTAACCAAAAATTAGACGTGACCCGTGCCACACCCGGCTCTCATGTAACTCCATCCATGTCTACAATAATTTGAGTTACCAAATGTCACAAACACCTTCAAATTCACAAAACTAACAAATGGCTCCTAAACTCATTAAGTTTTTAGAAGTTAATCTATACTTTTACTCCTTACTTTATATTTTCATACCCCACTAAGTTTAATAATATACATGCAACACTATGACCAACCGACTTCTTTATAGTCGACTTCTTAGCATCATTTTTCTTTCTACCACTTTTTATCGTAAAAACACATTATTGCTTCAACTTTATTTCGTACTTACAAAATAAATAATTTTGCTCCCGTTGCAACGCATGGGAGTAGTAATTCCATATTGCAATTAGCATTAGAAGAGTTCATCAAGTTTGCAAAGTAATTCCACCTTAAAATAGTGAAAGCACTAAAAACCTAGGCTGGTAAAAGAATGTTTACCAAACTTAGCATACCATTTCTTAACCATCTAGGCCATAAGAGTGGTACGTTCATTATAGTTATATATCACCTTTGAGATTACTATTTTATCAATGTGGGATTGGGCTTATATCATTGAAATAAAAATTTCAGATGAAATATATGCCTACTTAAAGTTTAAATGTTACTCCCTCCGTCCCAAAATAAGTGTCCAGTTTGATTTTTCAGAGTCAAACTGGTTCCACTTTGACCTTAACTAGTTTTGTAGGTGTTATATAATAGTTGATGAAAAATATATAAATGAATTGGGTTTTAAGTGTACTTTTCAATGGTATAATTTTTCGTCAAGTATTCTGTACCACAGAAAAAATATTTAAGGTTAAAGTTGAACCAGTTTGACTCTGAAAAGTCAAACTAGACACTTATTGTGGGACGGAGGGAGTAAATACTATGATCTCTTTGGGTGATTAATATGCAAACAGTCGGAGAATAAGGAATTATTGTTAAATGAATGTTACATAACAAAGTTAATTAGCAATGGATCTTTTAATCAATAACTTTTCTTTCCGATCCGCATACCAGCTAGTTAAGTACTCCATAATATCAACAACGGGGGGGTACTACGTTTGTGCAAGTATACGCAACTATGAACAAGTCGAGAAGTCGGTTGGACATAGTGTAGTTGCAGTCAAAATGTGAAATGCTTATTAAGCTTGAAGAATAACTTTTCCAACTAGATATTAGTTTATTCACCTTTGGTTGAAGATCGACTTAAAAAACAAATGAAGTATATATCCGAAATAACACGTAAAGATAAGTTATATTTTTTTGCTTTGACTTTTTGGAGTCAAATTGTTAATGGAATTATGACAATTGTGAGTTAAATCGCGTTATATATCTATTAAACGTTTGTTTTGTCATGTCAATGTTAGCTTTAAGATAGTTTTATATGTGGTCAATAACCTTTGATTGAGGAAAGCACATGGTCACATAACATATAAAAGGTGAACCAGAAAAATGGAACAACAAAACAATGAAAATGTCGTTGCTTGATTGCATTGTTTTCTGGATAGTTGTTGCATGGGCCCTTTATAAATTTGAATTGCACCATTTTTTAAAAAAAATTTATTTTTTTTTTTTTAATGTATTTTTGTGAGATATGTTTTTTGTGATGTGGATCGTTTTATTACACCAAGTTGTTTTTTGTGATTTTTTTGTGACATGGTAGAAGAGGGTCATTAATAAGGAATGCTAGACTCACAAAAACAAATCTCCAAAACAAGCCACAAAATGAAGTATAACTCCCTAATGATTCCCTAATGATGTATTTTTATATAGTTTCTCTCTTTCCTATATGATGAAACAAATAAGAGAGTGAAATCTTATTTTGTGGCTTCTTTTGTGAAATTGTTTTTGTGAGTGTAGCATTGCCCCATTAATAAAGGGTATTTATTACACCCGTCTTAAAAGCATATTTGCTTTCTTTAATTTTTTTTATAAGCCAAAATATTAAAAATATGTTCATGATTGAATTGATTGATAGTATTTTGAAAGGAAAAAAATCTTATTCAATTAAACAATGTATATGAATATACATCTAATTTCTTTTCTATTTCGAAAAATGTATGAGTTATATGATGTCTAAAGTCCACGCTCGAGCTCGTTTGTAGTGGCGGTGATTACCATGTGCAAGTAAAGCAGTCGTACAGGGCTATTATTTGTGAAGGCATCCAATTTAGTATATGTCTGTTAGTATTAATACATGTATAAGTATATTGTATTTTGAATTTTTACGGCCTTTTTACTATCAAACTCGATACGACAAAGACCTACACCATGCATCTTCTTTTGTGAAGTAAAGCTCTATATGTGCTTTATTAACACTTTAAATAAAGTATGCAGTTTTTTTTGGAATGTAGTATTTGACTTTTGTTAATTTAAGATATTTGGAAAAATTTATGTAATATAAATGAACATTTTATTTTCTATAATAGTTAATGTTCTAGTGGACTTACAGGTAGGGGTGGAAACGAGCCGAGCCGTTCGTGAAAAGCTCGGGATCAGATCGGTAAAATACTCGAACGAGCCGAGCCTAAATGAGCTCGAGCCCGAGCTCTATACAAAAAGCTCGAATATGCTCGCGAGCCTAAACGAGCCCTCAAAATATATACGTATATATATTGCCTATACGTATAAACGATCTTAAAAGTAGTAAATGAGCTCGAGCCTTATGTAATTAACGAGCCGAGCTCCATTTGACCTTTGTTTTATTTAAAATATAATGTAAATTAGTCGAGCCCGAGCCGTGCTCGAGCTTGTGAATTTTTCACAAGCCGAACTCGAGCTCTAAATATAAGGCTCGAAACGAGCTCGAGCTTTATATATATAAACGAGCCGAGCTCGAGCTCTAGCAGGCTCAGGCTCGGCTCGGCTCGTTTCCACCCCTACTTACAGGGCCTCATTCGTGGTTTCGCACTGGACCGCCCAAATCAATGAAATGGCCCTGCCCGTTTGTTAGACGAACTTTATGTTAAGCTCAAGCTTGACTAACTCATCATGACGAACTTTATGATAGCTTGAGTAGCTCGGCCCCTAATAACGATTATAATGTTTGTGAGCAACAGATAATAATTTAAGCCCAAGACATAAATTGGGTTTGATTAAAGTATTAGTAGATGGAATATAATGTTTCATTAATCACTTTAGGGATAAATGTTTTGTTAGATTTGATAATAACTTACATTTTGTCTAGGTGGATGAAGTTCATTAATGAAATAAATATAACAACGTGTGACCTCTTGGACTAAATCTCATTCATTTTCTTCGGAATTTTAAAAAGAAGACGTAGCAATCTTGAACTCACGTTTAAACATGGGCAAAAAAAGTACTCTTTTGCAATTAAAATAACAAAATCATGTGACAAGATTTTGGTTGAACTTTCCCAAAACCATGTGACAATTTGTATTCTTTAGTATCATGTTAACCCAATATGTTTTTAGCGGCTGCTTTAACTTTTTATAGAAATTAGTCATGGGTGTTATCAAAGCGTCTCATTGATTTTAGTGGCCCGATGCAAAACTACGAATTAAGCTTTGTATATCACAAAAAACTTAACTATTATGAAAAATTCAAAATATAATATACTTAATAGACATATACTAAATAGAAGCCCCCTCACATAATATTTAAAAAGAGATATAAAAATTCAAGTTAGACATGTATAAATAATTAAATACTAATTGCCATTTATTAAATCGGAGGCCCCTCACAAATACTGATTATGTGCGGCTGACTCACTTGCACATGCTAATCAACGCCACTAGGTTTAATGTCCTTTGTGACCCATCTTTTATCAGTTTTTATTCTATAGTTTTAGTTTTCTTTAACATTTTTCATTTGTCAAACTTTTATTTTTTGTTTTATACTTTGTATTTTATAGTTTTATAATAATAAAGAAATACAAGGGTATTGGAATCCATTTTGGACGGTATGGAGGCTATGAATATCCATTCCTAATTTCTCATTATTCATCTAATTTTAAAGTTTGATCGATCGGTTTTATTTATACTAATACGGTAATCACGCTATATATGTTGCATTACCAACATAACAATAGGTGATGGTGGTCAACGAGTGTCGACATTAGCGAGAAAGGCATTTATGTGTCCGTGCTACCGTAATAAATAAATACATGACTTGTTGGTGTAGCTTTTAGTTCTAGTATGCGTGTGGACAATCAATATTTGTATGAGAAAGCTACTCGATCTCCTACGAGCTCATCTATTATCAACTTGGAGCTCAAGCTCAAGCTCAATCTCGCATGGCCTCATATTAAGCTATCATCAACCTTTTCAAGTCTTATGTACTTTCTACGTTTAATATATTTTATCAAAGCAAGATCAAGCATGGCCACATGCATTTTCGAAATGAAGTTGGTTATCAAATCATATTTACATATACATTTGGATTACTCGAGGACTATTCTCAAGCCAAACTCGAGCATGCATCCAGATGGCTCGTCGTGGTAGCGAGCCGAGTTTTGAGAATGGCAATGAGTCATTATTCGATGCAAACAAATTCTTGAAAGCCTATTTGCTAATTATGGTATGTTTGTTCAATCAAAAGTATCAAAAGGTAACAAGAGGGCTGGCCCATAGCATGAAGATTTTTTATTGGGCTTCTCTTGTTCTTATTTATTCATTGGGCTTCCTTCTCTTGTTGTATTTTGGTTAAGAAATTTGAATTGTATAATTTTAAACTGTTTATAACTAATTAAATGATGTTTTTATAGAAGTTTATAAAATTACTGACCAACTTAAAGGTAATATGAGTAAAATTATTATTGTTTTATTTCTATCTATATACTCAAGTTTTTTAGTTATTAGTTTTAAGTATCTATTCGTAAACCAAACAAGAGCACAAATAAACTGTATTTACACTTATGTAATCCTAAATCTAATCATTTACATGCTTACAACGACATAAATATAGATCATTAACAACCCGTATACGTAAGTTCAAAGCCATGATTGTTTAGTATATTGGAGTTGTTTAGATTTTGTTAATCATGATCTGGTCTAGCTAGTCGACCCGATCATGGGGTTGATCTTATGATTTTTATTTCTACTTCGAATTTTATAAAGAATATTTAAACTATATGTGCATCTAAAAAGACTATCCAGGATCTTTAGTTGTTGATACTTGATACACGTACGATCGACACGTTATTATGATTATATATGCAATGACATTGATGTGCATTATGATTTTAGTAAGACTAGCAAAGACATATATTCTAGAGAAAAAATAAAGAGGACAATGTGACTTCACCTGGAAAATCCATGTTTTCTTGTTTGCAGTTTGGGCTAAAATACAATCTTTGATTCTCGAGATCCATGTGAAAGAAGCTATTCAGTTCACTCTATACGCACCATCGTACAATCTTAAAAAATCTGAGAATAATTTGATGCAAAGATTCCAAAGTAAGTCTTGCTATACGAGTCACTTTTCGTTTAGGGGAAAGAATTTTGCCAAAAAGGGTTAAATGGAAGCTGTGCCAATGGATGATTATCGTAGCGTTTGGGGGAAACATATGTGAAATCGCACGCACTTGGCAAACATAGCACAAACAGTGGCTCAAATCAGTAGCTGTTTGGAACCAATCTTTGAAACTTGAAAGAACACGAACATCGTGGGCTAGCTGTTGATTCTTTTTGTTGCGGTAGAAATTGTGGTCTTATGATTGCGATTACTTAAACGATGAGTATGTAACTTGGTTAAGGTCAAAACCTAGCTAGGTGAGAAGATAAAGTTGCACCTATGAATGAACATAATGTCATCTCTTTGGATCGAATCAAATTGAAAGTTGATCACTTGAGCTTTAATTGTTCTGATGAGCACTTTATATCCCCATATTCTTTGATCAACCAATGAACCTCAGCTCATATACTAAACCTTTTATGCCTTGTCTTCATTTTATTTACCAAAGTACAGCGCGACAAGATGGCTTCTAAGGTCTCGCTTGGCATTTGAAGGAGTGTTTGCTAGTTATGATTGGTCGAGACAATCTTTACATTATATCAAGAGATTGCATAGCACTATTTAGATATCAGGCTTTAGTTTGCATGCGTTTTGGAATCACAAGTACATGACTTTATTGGATATATTTTGGGTTATGATATGCTCGATCATGAGCTAGCTTTTCCATGACCTTAAGATATGATTGAGATACACCTTTTATACTTAAACATGATTTGGAAGCTACATAGGCACGTAGCAGACATATGATGTTTTACGGTTGGTGATTTTTTGGTTTTTGTCATCTTTCATTCAATATATACTCATTCGTGTATTTTTATTTAGGAACTTAAAAAGATACTAATAAGACGTACAAAAGTTTCATAGCTCACCAACAAAGATACACGTATGTAACGGCATCATCATTGGAACCAATTATATTGGTGTAACTTAACGTATGCACATGTATGGAATATCTCAAAAGATTCGATGTAAAAAGTAAAAACTAATAAAGTAACTTATGATATGTATACAAGAGAACTAATTAGTATCATATTTAATCTGTAATGACAATTAAATCGACATAGATTCGAAATTCTACTAAAAAATTTTATCCGTTGCTCATTCACTCTACAATTTTGCTAACTCGATGAGTATGCACAATAATATTTTTACGTCACTTTGTTGGATTCACACTTTCTCATTGTTTTGCGTTTGATCTTGTAGTCGTTGTAGTTTCAGGTCGGTTGTAGGTTGTGGTGGTTTTAGAATAAGTTTAGTCACTAGTGTTACGTTAGCGTTGGTGCATGTATCCTGACCCAAGGGGGTTCTCTCGGGGGTTCACGGGAACCCCGTGGATTTTTGCCACTTAGTGTAACTTTTTATTAAAAATCCTGGGTTTTACGAGATGAACCTGATACGTAAAGTTTGTGTCACATGTACCTGAGTCTGCCAATGTATTTTTATCTTTTTGCTAGTTTATATATTAATTCAATATACACTTTTCCATAAAAATAAAATGAAGAGTTTAAGACAAGAGTTCCTATGTCTTAGGTGACATGAATTACATGATCGAATTGAAGAAGATGCCAAGTCCAATAGGTGTTGTCCAACGTAAGATATGCATGGTCAATAGGTCATGAGCATGTTAATCGGACATCGATTGTACGGACACCGTACATTTGTACCTTATATAACAAACGTTAATAACACATTCATATTTGATTTATTTATGCACCACCCTTCATTTCTTCCTATTTACTCTCCTCTCATCTCTTTAACATTCTCAATCTACAATCTAATTTCCTTTTCGAAACTCATTTTTATATAGTTTCTAGCTACATGGACTTTGATCTTCCGGTTGTTCATCCCCACATTTACTTCGACTCTAAACGACAGTCGTTTCTTAAGCTCCAGGTTCCCATTCGTTCCCTGATCACTTTCTTATAAATCATTTTTAGACGTCGTCGTTAGTTGTTTTGGAGAAGAACGTCGTTAAAGAATGTTGCCTGATCACGCGGTTCATTCACACGAACAACCTTCTTCCATGGTACAATAATTGTTGATATACTTTATATAAGTAACTTTCTGTAGGAATATTTTTGGAGATCAAGTTGTTAATGAGTTCTTTTGGGTTGATATAGATCATTTAGATGCTCCATTATTGATTATATTTTTATTGTGATTATGCATGCATAGGATGATTGAATGAATTCTTATCGGTTTCGAAAACAACCCGTGAGTTTATTTGGCTTAATTTCTAAAGTTTATGCACTTTTATTTTAAAAGAAGATGTTGAGATGTTGAGGTTGATGGTTAACAAGTTGTACATATAAAGGAGTTTCAAGATTGGGCTTGATTAAATTCCATTTTGGCTCTTTTTATCCTTATCATGCATCTCCTTTTATTCTCGATCGCCGTCTATAACATAAACATCGTCGTGTGCCTGCCTATATGCATTCGATGGCCTTTCTACCAAACTTATAAATTTGTCGCTTTTCGATTACCTAAAACGCCATTATCTCCTTTTATTCAATGATTTGGAGAATATAAACATGTCATTTTCTATGACCGCGTTATGTTTAAGTAGTCTAACTTCTTTGATTCTTTGATTCAATTCGGATGGCGATGTAGATGGAGATGATCATGAAAGGAACCTATACGTATTTATAAATGTCGGCATTTCTTTTAATTTTTTTGTGGGTCTTTTGTGTGCTTTGAATTATTTTTTGAAAACGGACTTATCTATCGAGGTCTGAATACTGTTCTTCAATTCTGTGTCGAGTTAATAAGATTATGATAAGCTTATATGGGGCTTCTTTTTGTTTCTTATATCAACAGGAGCAAGTTTCAAGCCCATTGAGCACCCAACTATTAGAGTTCTGCGAATCAGATTTGTTTCCAGAAACTATACAAAACTCAGAAGTTGCTTCGAGCTCAAATTGTTGCTATGACGAACAATCTTCATACACCACTAACATCTCCTTTCCTACGGCCGATACAATCAAATATCCAACACCTATCGATAACACCACTACCACTAAACCTCCAACAAGCAACAACATCGACACTGACGACATCAACAACTTCTCCATAATCTTTGATGAGGAAATAACTGAAAACGATATAGACTTCACAACGCCTCACAATCTCAACCTCCCTTCATACCAATTCGGGCATCAAGACCAGTTTGATCTTACTATACTCCAAAACCAAATAGATCACACTACCAACATGAATAATGGCCCGATTCAACCATACCCGAATGACCACGTTGTCCCTATAATTGGACCAACATTGTCCACTGTTTGTGAAGATGACTGCTTGTCTTCCATGCCACCTTCAAAGTTCATGCGCTTTAATAACACTACTACATCGCCTAATTGCTCATTCATGGATCCATCCTTAAGCTCATACCTTTCGAACCCTCCTTTATCACTAGAAACCTCAAAGATGTTCAACGCGAATTTGTTCTTGGGTGATCTAGATTTCAAAGGAGACAATGGTGGCATCTTTTGTCAAGATTCTTTGCCACCACCTTACAACTCTAGCGAACTTCAGGTAAACTAATTCTAAGATTGTTTATTTGCTCTAGCTTATCATTTTTTTTTTCTTTATAAAATCTAATATATATTATTTTGTACTTAAATATGTTTTAAGGCCCTTAGTAACGAAAGCCAGCATCTTGTAAATGGAGGCGGAAGTTCTACTACTCCATTGGCTTCAGAAATCACAAGTTTGGAAGCAGATACATTCAGAGTTACCACCAAGCTCACAACCGAAGAACGTAAAGAGAAGATTCATAGATATATGAAGAAAAGAAATGAGAGGAACTTTAGCAAGAAAATCAAGGTATGTCTTAAAAGCCCGAAAAAAATAATTTAATTTACTTGTTTAGTCAATAATTAAAAAAATTAATTTACTTAGTTTAGTCAATAATTCCAAAAAGTATATGGTTACAGTATGCATGCCGAAAAACTCTGGCAGACAGCAGGCCTCGAGTTAGAGGAAGGTTTGCAAAGAATGATGAATTTGGAGAAAACAATAGAACATGCAGCAACCATGAAGAAGACACCGATGAAGATTTAAAATCTTTTCAGGTAATGCGCCTTACTTAACTTCATATAATACACTAATTGATTGATTCAAAGCAATACTTATGTGATGAGTTGCGAATGCTATTAGCAGGTGGTTGTGAAGGAAGAGGAACATAACTTCGACACATCAGATATATTTGCACATCTTAGTGGGGTGAATTCATTCAAATGCAACTACCCGATACAGTCTTGGATGTAATACATGAAACCAAGCCATAAATTAGTACTCGGAGTCTAAAGTTTTTGCAGGAAGCAGCGTGATGTATGATATCATCTGCGTAACTACACAATAATTAACGGATTCAATTCATCATCGCCATTATATATGTAACGAGAGTTATGTAATTATATGCTAGCATGGTACCTAACTAATAACCAATGCCTTTTTGTATATACAAGCCTATATATAAACGAAGATCGATTAAGCTTCAATGTGATATAAAACGTTATATATAGGGGGAGAATGTTACTTTCAATCTTATTTTATGCTTTCAAAGTTTGGAGATTGTATTTGCTGTAAAGGGAAATTCTGGTCTACAATATTCCTTATCAACTTTTTCATTATCTTCCTCCTTTTAGAAAGAAAGATAAAGGCCATATATTATAAGATATGATAAATAAACTCTAGCAAAATGCTAGGAATAGAAATTAATTACATCGACACCAAACCATTCCTTCCGACCCACACAGACCCTAGAACAACAATGATTTTAACAGCTCCAACACAAGTGACACTCCAACTCCAAAGCCACCTAAACGACACTTATGTGTTTGATTTTAAGCAAAAAGAAACATAACCAAAAAAGACTTGTTTTCAAGAACTGGCCAACTTTTTCAGAAAATATAATTTGAGGAATCGAGGCAAAACTGTTGTAAATTAGTTAATTTAACTTGTATAGTATAGGTAAATTTCAAGACTTGACTTGCGTAACTAATATACTTAGCATGACTTGCAAAGTTGCAATAACAACAACAACAACAACAAACTCAATCCCGCCGGAGCAGGGTAAGGGGGAGATGAAATATAGACAGATCCTACGCCTACAACCAGGATAAACCCGACTGTAAAGAGACTGTTTCCAGAAGTACCTCCGGCCAGTGTAGATAGAAGAGATAAAATGTTACGAGTAGAAGAAGTTCTTGAGTTGGTAATATTCATTTCATGATTTCAATGAAACTTGAACTTAAACTTCTTGGGCCTGTTTTCATAGCCCAAACGCTTGATATGCCACTAGCCCACTACACAGAAACTTTGTAACTATTACAAAAAATTCACTCAAGGTAGACACAAAATGGAAAGGTACTCTAGTTGATTCAAGTTTCTTAAACCAATTTTCATAGTCTACTTTTAGCTTGATTATTTACTTATGGGCCGATGGTTTGTAACTTACGAAATCACTCCAACCTCAAAAAAACTAATCATACATATGTGTGTTTTTCTTTTTTCTAAATGCGTACCATTTTATTGTTTGTTAGTTGATTAAGGTGTCATTCATTGATATATATATGTAGTAGTTCAAGGAAATTAATCATCGGGCATGGTGGAAGTTGACTAATTCCACAATTTTGCATGGAAATCAAAGCAATTGTCTACCATCTTACAAATTCATGCACATGTTTTATTGGTCGTGAAATACCAGATTTTGGACCAACTAAAAAATCTGCAAATTTCAACATGTGAGGGCGAGTATGATTATTTCAACAAGTAAGGTCTTTATTATTTAGTCAAAATATTTTTGCAATGTTTTTTACTGATCATTTGCTTGAGAAATAAACTTTTGCGCAGCCCATTTCAAATTTTCTTGCCTCTACTTGAAAATCATACTAGCAGACAAGGCTATCTGAACAAGTTCTGTTTCAAATTAAAATAGAACTTTCTAGCTTATCTAAACAAAAAAGAAAATACTATTATTTAACCAAACTCACCGCCAAACATGTATAATGATTACCATCAAACTAAACATATAAAAGTACCTCACTTTATATAAACATACCTCACAATATACCACACAAATACACGCAAAAAATAAAAAAGTGCAAACATTTGTTTTAATGGGGCAGACCACTAAACGTCCAAACCATTGCGAAAAGAAGGGACCGTGCCTGAAGAGGAGAGATGTCTAATATGGATAACGCGTGAAAATGAGTGGCGGTGGTGTTGAAGGATCACCTCTCCCATAATGCCCAATGTTATACTCTTACACCATTCTAACAATCAACTAATTATTTATATACAATATATTTATTACTAAACAAAAATTCAAATCCATATCGATTTTTTATAATATACATCTTTATCGTACGAAATTGTTTTAATCTCGTCACAAAACACAAGCAACTAAACCTTGTTTAGATCAACGTGCGCCACCTAGGCAAGCATATCAACAAATTTAAATAATAACATTTGACATCTCAAATGTTTCGGTTCATCTAGAAATTGAGAGACACACTCAGAATTTCTAGGAGGGTGTTGCACAAAAACTTTCATGAGGGTCTTGTATAATTCTTCTTCTATCATAGTGCTAAAATTTGCCCATTAAAAATTTTGGACTAAAAGTCGCACTATAAAAAAAACTAAGTAGCGCAACTATATTATTGAGTGTTGCACATATCAAAAAATGACACTTTTTTTAAAAATTACCCTTTGTAACCAAAAATTAGACGTGACCCGTGCCACACCCGGCTCTCATGTAACTATATCCATGTCTACAATAATTTGAGTTACCAAATGTCACAAACACTCCTTCAAATTCACAAAACTAACAAATGGCTCCTAAACTCATTAATTTTTTAGAAGTTAACACCCTTTAAAATCTATACTTTTACTCCTTACTTTATATTTTGATACCCCACTAAGTTTAACAATATACATGCAACACTATGACCAACCGACTTCTTTATAGTCGACTTCTTAGCATCATTTTTCTTTCTACCACTTTTTATCGTAAAAACACATTATTGATTCAACTTTATTTCGTACTTACAAAATAAATAATTTTGCTCCCGTTGCAACGCATGGGAGTAGTAATTCCATATTGCAATTAGCATTAGAAGAGTTCATCAAGTTTGCAAAGTAATTCCACCTTAAAATAGTGAAAGCACTAAAAACCTAGGCTGGTAAAAGAATGTTTACCAAACTTAGCATACCATTTCTTAACCATCTAGGCCATAAGAGTGGTACGGGTGTGTTTTTTTTTTCTCCTTAGCTAAGGGATGCAATTTAATATTATTACTTTTTTTATGGGGCCCATAAAATTCCCTTATCCATCCATATCCACAAGGCTTAATTTATCATCCCCTCCTCATTAAGATGCTTATATAGTAGTAGGACCCACATACACCCTTATCTAAGAAAAAAAAGAAACACCCCCGTAGTTCATTATAGTTATATATCACCTTTGAGATTACTATTTTATCAATGTGGGATTGGGCTTATATCATTGAAATAAAAACTTCAGATGAAATATATGCCTACTTAAAGTTTAAATGCTAAATACTATGATCTCTTTGGGTGATTAATATGCAAAACAGTCGGAGAATAAGGAATTGTTAAATGAATGTTACATAACAAAGTTAATTAGCAATGCATCTTTAATCAATAACTTTTCTTTCCGATCCGCATACCAGCTAGTTAAGTACTCAGTAATATCGACAACGGGGGGTACTACGTTTGTGCAAGTATACGCAACTATGAACAAGTCGAGAAGTCGGTTGGTCATAGTGTTGCAGTCAAAATTTGAAATGCTTATTAAGCTTTAAGAATAACTTTTCCCACTAGATATTAGTTTATTCACCTTTGGTTGAAGATCGACTTAAAAAACAAATGAAATATATATACGAAATAACACGAAAAGACAAGTTACTATATTTTTTTGCTTTGACTTTTTGGAGTCAAATTGTTAATGGAATTATGACAATTGTGAGTTAAATCGCGTTATATATCTATTAAACGTTTGTTTTGCAATGTCAATGTTAGCTTTAAGATAGTTTTATATGTGGTCAATAACCTTTGATTGAGGAAGCACATGGTCACATAGCATATAAAATGTGGAGCAGAAAATTGCAACAACAAAACAATGAAAATGTCGTTGCTTCATTGCATTGTTTTCTGGATAGTTGTTGCATGGGCCCTTTGTAAATTTGAATTGCACCATTTTTTATTTTTTAAATTTTGATATAACTAGAATTTGAATTGCACCATATTAATATATTAAACCATCTTTGTATATGTTATTCACATCAATATTTTCCATCACTAGGGTCCACCAACGTATTATTGGAATTTTGAAAATTTTGAGTTAAAATTCAATATACACCAACTATATCCTATAGCTAACTATTTGTTTAATGGAATTAGGGAATAACTTTAACTCTTTATTAAGTTGTTTGGTTTATAAGTTTTGTTTTCGAGAATAAGTATGAGACCTATAAAAGTAGGTATTTTCTAAATCTTTCACCGGTGAGGTTTAGAAACACATTCTCATACTTATACCCATAGTAATTCTTAATACAAACCAAACCGCTTCGTAAAATATTATGAATAGCAACTTCTGGTTAAAAAAATAAAAAATAAAAAAAAAATAAAAAAAAAATAAAAAACCCTACAATTGCATAGCTCGCAATTCTAAATTTGTCAAGTGTCGATGCTATTAGTTATCTTTCGTTTAAGAACATGTTATTTTTTTTTCTCGTAGTATAGTAGCTATTTTCATTCAATCTATGTTATTTTCCACTACTAAATTAACTGTAGCACTTTGTTAAAGGACAAGACGCGTGCCAACCTTTTGCATCTATGGAAATTCGATATTGGCCTTTCTTGACGTGTACATCAGTACATGTATGAAAATAATTTTTATGGTTCAACTAGGAAGATTCAATGGTTTGAGACAAGTGATAAGAGTGCATGTAAATGTCTAAAAGATGAGTAAGCATGCACAAAATTTTAAAATTAATTACTGGTGATAAAGTCTACCCTTAATTTTAGACTTTAACAAGATCTTACAAGTTAAATACGGTGAAATACTGAAATTTATGTTAAGACAATACACAATGTTCAAACAAAATTATCCAAACACTAACCTTCTCCTAAAATTTCTAACACACAAATTCAGTCATGGGCGGAGATAAAGCGGGGGCAGAAGGGGCAGGTGCCCCTTAGCTAAAAAGAATGTAGTGTAAAATTTCGAAAATATTTGGTTTTTTTTTTTTTTTTTTTTTTTTTTTTTTTTTTTTTTTTTTTTTTTCGTAATTTGCTCCATAAGTTTCAATTTATAGTGTAGTTTCTAAAATTTATCAAAGTGTGCCCCTCGACTAAAATTCTGTATTAGCATAAAATGTGGAGCATGTTTTTTAATATGTGTTAATATTAGCGGATTTTATGAAAAATTTGTTGTCATGAAGAGTTTTAAGAGCTGTTGTTAGCATTTCTCTTATGTTTGATATGCATAATTTTAATCTAATGCAAAGCTAGAAGCCACCACTTAGAAATTTAATGCCTCAATAAGTTGAAAGCAATAACAATGTGTAAATTAAGCAAGTCGTAGCCTTGATTATTGCAACTCAATACAAAAAGTTATGTTAAATTATAAAAGATAATGGATGTGAACGTGACAACATATAAATATAGTGTGCCATTATGCAATTGATGTGATCTTATTACATTACTTGTTTAAAACACGGATTCAAAAACACGTATTTGAATTAAATGGTGGCATTAATTCATGGAAACATATGTTTCATGGGGCCATTTGATGTTGAAACAAATTGTACCAAACATCTATCGTTTTGTCAACTTGAAAATTCAAATAAACTTTGCTTGTAGGATATGCCGATATGACAACGAGCTTTCCTGTTTAGGCTTTTATTAATTTTGTCCATTTTCACGTATGGGTTAAATCCGTTAAATAGTACTCCATCCGTCCCATATTAAATATTCACGTTTGAATTTTTGAGTCTTTTTACTTTAACTTTGACCTTAAATATATTGGTTTGTATTATATAACACTTGATGAAAATTATATCTAACGAAAATACATTTAAAACTCAATTTATACATATATTTAGCATCATGTATTATGTAACACAATAAAAAATATTTAGAGTCAAAGTTGATAAAAAAAGACTTTGAAAATTCAAAGTGGACATTTAATATGGTAGGAGGTAGTACTGCCAAAATATGATTAGATATATGGGCAAATCGTAACAATATTCAATTTGAATATTAGATACTCAACTTTTTTTCTTCTTAATTTAAGGTATCAAAGTTATTTTTGTACAAATTAAGGTTTTTCAATTTTTCTGAAATGACTTTAGATGCTCAATTATCACATTAATTAGCCAATTTACCTGAAAAAGTGACTAATACGTAGTAACATTTTCCGAAAAGTTGAAAAAACCTTAACTTGCACAAAAAATAACTTGAATACCTTAAATTGAGAAAAATAAAATCGAGTAACTAAAATTAAAATTGGCGATAACTTTTTTTGCAATTTATCCTAGGTATTTAGATGGTTCACAATTTGATAAAACTGTTTTAATTGTTTGTTACTATGCAAACTCATTTTGGTAACTTTGAACTTTCTATCATTCAAAAATTATAATCTCTTAGGGTCCGTTTGGTTTGTAGATGGGTTTAGATTAGGATTTGAATTTGAATGTAAAGTTGTAGATTAGAATTTGGGTTTGTATTTAATGTAGAAGAGAGAAAATATATATTTAAAATATTTAATAATTGTTTAATGAATTAATATATGAATTTATATTTAATATTAATTTTTTAAAATTTAAAGTGAGGAGAGATAATAAAAATTGGACCCACAAATTAATGTCAATACAAGAAATACCACCCTAAGAGGTGGGGTTTATACAAAGTAATGAATTTGGGACTCAATCCCAAACTTAGGGCCCACAAACTCACACCAAACAATAACTTTTACCGTCAACCCCAAATCTAAATCCAAAACCCGTCAACCAAACGGGCCCTTAAACTAGTTTAATGTAATGCTTTTACATATAATAGAGGCACAATAATAAAGATTTGGAAAAGCAAAATAAGTATTGATGCCTGACAAAGGGGACAACTACCTTTAAAGAAGATGGCATTTGACCAATAACGAACAATACCAAGAAAGACTGCAAACTTTCCTAATTCTAAACCAAAACATTTATTGAACCTATACCATATAATATGACCACATTTACTCCCACCACCCCCTACCATACATTAAAGATTTATCCTTTTTCGTGAAAAGTTAAAATGGAAACTTAATACATTTGTTTTGCAAGTTGTATTTGAGGTGCAATCTTAGTAGGAAGTTACACATTTGTTTTAAGAAATTGATAAAAGGTAATTACAAGTTAGGTGGCCCAAACCGAAATATCTAGCAGAACCGGTCCAATCAAAACCGAACCGACCTTACTCAGTTCGGTTTTCTCTTTTAAATATTTATGGTTTTTTTGTTTCGGTTTTGCTCGGTTCAGTTCGATGGCAAAACCGAGAAAAAACACACCTAAAGCGTCTAAACCAAACTGACAATTTGGTTCGGTTCTTGGTTCATGTTTTTCTTCAAAATTGGTTTTCGATTTGGTTTTAACCCGATTCTCAGGCCTATTATTTTTATGTTAGAAGAATTTGTTTGATAATAACTACTCGAATAAATTTTGTCACCAACAATTTGAATGCATTTCTTCAAATTTACCAAACAAAATTACATATCGTCCTATAAACCAAACAAAATTAAAATGTAATTTAGAGTTACATCATATTATATTACATTACATTAAAGACAAGTAATGGAGGCATAAGAACCTTTATGACAAACTGATTGAAATATTTGAAAAGAGTTACAAAATAAATACGGGAGTAGTAATTAATAATGTAGGAGGAATAAATTGAAAGGGTTTTTCTATTGGGCACAAGATAAGAAAGGCAAAAAGTACACATAAAGTATTAAAAGACCCACAAAAAATACATATTTTATGGATCCCTAATACCTTTTGTGTACATTTTGCTTTCTTATCTTGTGCCCTAGGGCACAAGATAGAAAAACCCAAATTGAAAATGAGGGAGGAATGAATTGAAGATGTAATAATATATTTGACTATTTGAGTCGGTGAATAAATAAAAATAGGGTAAATTATAAAGATTTTTTTATTTTTTTTTTAACCGCGTAAAGTGCAGAATATAAAGTATAAAGTTTGATAACTGAAAAGTACGGAGCAAAAACTGATTAAAAAAATTGTATTGTACTGTAAACTAAGAAAAAAAACAAACAAACAAACAAACAAACAAACATATTTTTGTAGTTTTCTTGTGTGCCAAGAGGGGTATGTATAACATAACCGGGTAGGTTATAAAGACCCCCTTGTTATATGCACCCCTTTGGCCTACCTGAAAAGAGAGGTAAAAATACAGAAAATCTTTTGTCCCTAGTTTACAGTATAATACAATTTTTTATCAGTTTTTGTTCCGTATTTTTTGTTAGTTTAATATTTTGGACTATATATTTTCGATTACGTACTTTCAGGTTTATAGTTTTATAATATAAACAAAATTATTGAAAAAATAAATAAATAAATAAAACATAAAAAAAGTGCGAGGGGGGGGGGGTACTGTTTGTATTTTGGGGGTTATGTTACGTACTCCCGACCCACTTGAAAAGGGAGGTAAAAAGTTCAAAGATTATTTTGTCCCTCAGTCAGTATAACACTGCCTATGTATTTTTGTCAGTTTAATATTTCTGACTGATTAAACTTTATATTTTTTATTTCGTATTTTGAGGTTTATAGTTTTATAATATAAATAAAATTATAAAAAAATAAAAGAACCAAAAAAAATAATAATAAAATAAATAAATAAATGAGGGCACCATTTGTAATTTTGGGGTCTGTATATCATGTCCCTTTTGGGTCCTTATAACCACAAAATTTGAGCAACAATTTGAATTAATTTCTTCAAATATACAATACCAAACAAAATAACATTTGGTCCTATAAACCAAAAAAAAAAATTAAAATGTAATTTAGAGTTACATCATACAGTATTACATGACATTAAAGACAAGTAAAGAAGGAGGCATAAGAACCTTTATGACAAAAAATTGATTGAAATATTGAAAAAGAGTTACAAAAATAAATATACCAGAGTAGTAATTAAATGTGAAAATGAAGGAGGAATGAATAGAAGATTGTAGTAATATATATTTGAGTCAGTAAGTAAATAAATATTTTTGACCAAGAATATATATATAAAAAAAAAAGAAAAAAAAAAAAAGAAACATGGGATCCATTAAGGCTGTCTGGCTGGCTACCCAGTCACATGTCTGTCTCACTGTCTTTGAAACACGGACCCACTTAGCTAAATAAGCTACACGGGAACTTGGTTCGAGTTTTTTAGTGGAACCAACCAAACAACAGTAGTCAACTCAAACATATATTGACTTGAGATGCTAACCAGCTCATAACTCCATTTTGCTTTGCTTTAAGTTTTAACCCTCCCTCCTTTGACATAAAATCCAATCTAATCTAACAAGGTTAACGAAGAACAAGTGGTCTTGTGGGGACCCACCATTTCATTTTCAAGTTTTCAACCTCAAACCAAATACTCGTGGCTTACGCAATACATACATACTACAAAACAAGCTATTGGACTAGTATTTATTTATTTATTTGTTTGTTTGTAACTGATACTACAATTTCTGAAGAAGAAGAAATTGCATGCTCCATACTTGGTAATTCATAAACCTTCTTTTTCTTTTTCTTTTTCATTTATAATTGCAATATTTGTATTTGTTTTGTTGCTCATAGATGCATAGATACTAGTAAAATTATTCCAGTTTTTGTCCTGTATAATAATAGTCCTCTCTGTGTATAATTGCATTTGTTTTGTTGCTCATATATATTAGATAGAATAGTGTTTATGTTGGAGAATATAGGATATAGAGGGGGGCTTACCAAGGACACTGCCTCCTACCTTCAATTATTTTCTCATCAAAAACCTTAAATAGTTATACCACTGTATTAGTATAACTTATTTTTATTTTATTTTTCTGGGTTAGTTCAAGAACAATTTTCCAGTCTTTCTTTCTTTATTTATTTGGTATGTATGCATCTAACCCTTTCTTTCTTTCTTGTTATAAGGCCTCTTTGATTTGATTTGCTTGTTAAAATCCCAATTGTATACTATGAAAGCACTTTCCCAAATAGTCCTTATTTATTTATCTATTTCTACTTGTATTGTTGCTCTTATTTACGGAGGAGTACATGTTTCTCTAGTTAATAAGTTCCTCTCACTGAATACTTGTTTACAACATGTTTCTACTTAATTAGCTCACTTGTAGTTGCAGCATAAGAGGATGATGTTTTTTTTTTGGCGTACTTGTTCCCATACAAGTTTGGTAGTATTAGCCCATTCCTAATTGCTGAAATTAGACATCTCGTAAGGATTAATATATACTTACATTGCTAGTTGTCTATTCACTTTTATGATCAGCACAAATATTTATACTTTCACAATACATTAGTCTAATTTTATCCACAACCAGCCATTTATGGTTTTCTTGTGTCCTACACAAATATACAAATACGGTTGTTTTCCTTATACTTCATCTTTGATGCTTGTTGTTGAGTTGTTAGTTTTATATTGAGGTTCTGTTTTATCATTCGCTATTTATATGATAGTGATTATTGCCGTGTTCTGCTTCTCAGGTTATGTGTGACATTTCAAGACGCAATTTGAAGACTGGAATACTACATCTGGATGTATATTATGTAAAGTGATTTTCAATCTTGTGATATCTGGTCTTCTATCCATGTCAGATACGATGGATAATGCAATAGTCCATGCTAACATTGTTGGCTACAAAAATGACTCAAACAAGGATCTTGAATCACCGAAAGAAGATTGCGTGTCTGAAATATTGACAAAGCGTGGAGATGTATCGCCTTCAAGCATCAAAAGATTACAGATAAGTGATTTCTGCGCACAGAATCATTTTTTTCAACAACTGTCGGGGTTGAATAAGCTGATCCCAAAGCAAATCATGACTGTGGAGGAAAAATACCTCCGTCGTTGCCTTGAACTGATTCATACAAGTGCCATGACAGCCAATTCTAGGCCTATATCGTCTTCAAGAGTAGTTGGTGGTGGAAATGGTGGTCGTGATGCTTTGTTTTTGTTTTCATCTGGAAATGAAAATTTAGTCATGAGCTCTTCTGTGGATCCTATTGTTGGCTCGATCACAGGAAGCCCAACCATGATAAAGCTTTTGAACAGTCCTTTACTACGTTTGTTGTTAGCATTTCTCTTATGTTTGATATGCATAATTTTAATCTAATGCAAAGCTAGAAGCCAACACTTATAGAAATTTAATGCCTCAATAAGTTGAAAGCAATAACAATCTGTAAATTAAGCAAGACGTAGCCTTGATTATTGCAACTCACTACAAAAAGTTATGTTAACTTATACAAAAGATAATGGATGTGAACGTGACAACATATAAATATAGTGTGCCATTATGCAATTGATGTGATCTTATTACATTACTTGTTTAAAACACGGATTCAAAAACACGTATTTGAATTAAATGGTGGCATTTAATTCATGGAAACATATGTTTCATGGGGCCATTTGATGTTGAAACAAATTGTACCAAACATCTATCGTTTTGTCAACTTGAAAATTCAAATAAACTTTGCTTGTAGGATATGCCGATATGACAACAAACTTTCCTGTTTAGGCTTTTATTAATTTTGTCCATTTTCACGTATGGGTTAAATCCGTTAAATAGTACTACCAAAATATGATTAGATATATGGGCAAATCGTAACAATATTCAATTTAAATATTAGGTACTCAACTTTTTTTCTTTTTAATTTAAGGTATCAAAGTTATTTTTGTACAAATTAAGATTTTTCAATTTTTCTGAAATGACTTTAGATGCTCAATTATCACATTAATTAGCCAATTTATCTGAAAATATGACTAATAAGTAACATTTTCCGAAAAGTTGAAAAAACCTTAACTTGTACAAAAAATAACTTGAATACCTTAAATTGAGAAAAATAAAATCGAGTAACTAAAATTGAAATTGGCGATAACTTTTTTTGCAATTTGTCCTAGGTATTTAGATGGTTCACAATTTGATAAAACTGTTTTAATTGTTTGTTACTATGCAAACTCATTTTGGTAACTTTGAACTTTCTATCATTCAAAAATTATAAACTCTTAAACTAGTTTAAAGAATGCTTTTTACATAAGTATAATAGAGGCACAATAATAAAGATTTGGAAAAGCAAAATAAGTATTGATGCCTGACAAAGGGGACAACTAGCTTTAAAGAAGATGGCATTTGACCAATAACGAACAATACCAAGAAAGACTGCAAACTTTCCTAATTCTAAACCAAAACATTTATTGAACCTATACCATATAATATGACCACATTTACTCCCACCACCCCCTACCATACATTAAAGATTTATCCTTTTTGGTGAAAAGTTAAAATGGAAACTTAATACATTTGTTTTGCAAGTTGTATTTGAGGTGCAATCTTAGTAGGAAGTTACACATTTGTTTTAAGAAATTGATAAAAGGTAATTACAAGTTAGGTGGCCCAAATCGAAATATCTAGCAGAACCGGTCCAATCAAAACCGAACCGACCTTACACAGTTCGGTTTTCTCTTTTAAATATTTATGGTTTTTTTTTTTCGGTTTTGCTCGGTTCAGTTCGATGGCAAAACCGAGAAAAAACACACCTAAACCGTCTAAACCAAACTGACAATTTGGTTCGGTTCTTGGTTCATGTTTTTCTTCAAAATTGGTTTTCGATTTGGTTTTAACCCGATTCTCAGGCCTATTATTTTTATGTTAGAAGAATTTGTTTGATAATAACTACTCCAATAAATTTTGTCACCAACAATTTGAATGCATTTCTTCAAATTTACCAAACAAAATTACATATCGTCCTATAAACCAAACAAAATTAAAATGTAATTTAGAGTTACATCATATTATAACATTACATTAAAGACAAGTAAAGGAGGCATAAGAAGCTTTATGACAAATTGATTGAAATATTTGAAAAGAGTTACAAAAATAAATACGGGAGTAGTAATTAATAATGTAGGAGGAATAAATAAATAAATACGGGAGTAGTAATTAATAATGTAGGAGGAATAAATTGAAAATGAGGGAGGAATGAATTGAAGATGTAATAATATATTTGACTATTTGAGTCAGTGAATAAATAAAAATAGGGTAAATTATAAAGACCTTTTTATTTTATTTTATTTTATTTTATTTTATTATTATTTTTTTACCGCGTAAAGTGCACAATAAAATGTATAAAGTTTAATAACTGGAAAGTACGGAGAAAAACTGATTAAAAGAATTGTATTATACTGTAAACTAAGAAAAAAAAACATATTTTTGTAGTTTTCTTGTGTGCCAGGAGGGATATGTATAACATAACCAGTTAGGTTATAAAGACCCCCTTGTTATATGTACCTTGGCCTACATGAAAAGAGAGGTAAAAATACAGAAAATCTTTTGTCCTTAGTTTACAATATAATACAATTTTTTATCAGTTTTTGTTCCGTATCTTTTGTTAGTTTAATATTTTGGACTATATATTTTCGATTACGTACTTTCAGGTTTATAGTTTTATAATATAAACAAAATTATTGAAAAAATAAATAAATAAATAAAACATAAAAAAAGTGCGGGTCCAAAGGACCCGTAGTAGTTTGGACTTTGGATGACCATGCCAAAACACAATATTAATTTATGGGTTGTATAGCGTTGAAATGGTGTATGATGAGGCAACAGATGTAGGGGTAAGCGAGTAGCTAGGCCAAAGTATTAGGTGATGGAAATACAATATAGATATCATGATCAGAAAACGATGTCAGAAATACAAGATAGATGTCATAATTAGTAAGGAAGCTAGCATAATAAGTATAAGCTTCATATATAGTACACATTAGAAAGCAATATACGTTGGACATAAATTACTTTTTTAGAGAGTTATGCCTTTTTTATTATTTATTTATTTATTTTTTTACTTTTTT
>LBNU01002282.1:355120-390837 GCA_014162995.1 Artemisia annua
AAAAAAAAAAAAAAAAAAAAAGAACCAAAAAAAATAATAATAATAATAAATAAATAAATGAGGGCACCATTTGTATTTTTGGGGTGTGTGTATATCTTGTCCCTTTTGGGTCCTTATAACCACAAAATTTGAGCAACAATTTGAATTAATTTCTTCAAATATACAGTACCAAACAAAAGTAAAATGTAATTTAGAGTTACATCATACAGTATTACATGACATTAAAGACAAGTAATTGAGGCATAAGAAGCTTTATGACAAAAAATTGATTGAAATATTGAAAAAGAGTTACAAAAATAAATATACCAGAGTAGTAATTAAATGTGAAAATGAAGGAGGAATGAATAGAAGATTGTAATATATATTTGAGTCAGTAAGTAAATAAATATTTTTGACCAAGAATATATATATATAAAAAAAGAAAAAAAAAGAAAGAAACATGGGATCCATTAAGGCTGGCTGGCTACCCAGTCACATGTCTGTCTCACTGTCTTTGAAACACGGGCCCACATCTCTCAGCACCACTTAGCTAAATAAGCTACACGGGAACTTGGTTCGAGTTTTTTTAGTGGAACCAAACAACAGTAGTCAACTCAAACATATATTGACTTGAGATGCTAACCAGCTCATAACTCCATTTTGCTTTGCTTTGCTTTTAACCCTCCCTCCTTTGACATAAAATCCAATCTAATCTAATCTAACAAGGTTAACGAAGAACAAGTGGTTTTGTCTGGTCCCACCATTTCATTTTCAAGTTTTCAACCTCAAACCAAATACTCGTGGCTTACGCAATACATACATACTACAAAACATACTAGTTGATATTTATTTGTTTCTTTCTTTGTAACTGAAACTAGAATTGCTCAAGAGGAAGAAATTGCATGCTCCATACTTGGTAATTCATAAACCTTCTTTTTCTTTTTTATTTTAATTAAATTTACATTATTTGTTTTGTTGCTCATAGATGCATAGATACTAGTAAAATTATTCCAGTTTTTGTCCTGTATAATAATAGTCCTCTCTCTGTATAATTGCATTTGTTTTGTTGCTCTTATAGAACAGATAGAATAGTGTTTATGTTTGAGAATATAGGATATAGAGGGGGGCTTACCAAGGACACTGCCTACCTTCAATTATTTTTCAAAAACCTTAAATAGTTATACCACTGTATTAGTATAACTTATTTTTATTTTATTTTTCTGGGTTAGTTCAAGAACAATTTTCCAGTCTTTCTTTCTCTATTTGGTATGTATGCATCTATGTAACCCTACTTTCTTGTTATAAGGCCTCTTTTTTGTTTGAAAACTTGATTTTCAGCCATTTAATTACTTGGTAATTCAGGCTAGTAGTACTTTTGACTTGATTTGATTTGCTTGTTAAAATCCATCCCAATTCTATACTATGAAACCACTTTCCCAAATACTCCTTATTTATTTATCTATTTCTACTTGTATTGTTGCTCTTATTTACGGAGGAGTACATGTTTCTAGTTTATAAGTTCATGTCCTTCATTTCACTGAATGCTTGTTTTCATCATCACCTTTTGGAAATGGAATTGCTTGCAGCATAATATGGTGATGTTTTTTTGTTGTACTTGTTCCCATACAAATTTAGTAGTATTAGCCCATTCCTAATTGCTGAAATTAGACATATCGTAACGATTAATATACACTTACATTGCTAGTTGTCTATTCATTTTTATGATCAGCACAAATATTTATATTTCACAATACTTTAGTCTAATTTTATCCACAACCAGCCATTTATGGTTTTCTTGTGTCCTACACAAATATACAAATATGGGTGTTTTCCTTATACTTCATCTTTGATGCTTGTTGTTGAGTTGTTAGTTTTATATTGAGGTTCTGTCTTATCATTCGCTATTTATATGATAGTGATTATTGCCGTGTTCTGCTTCTCAGGTTATGTGTGACATTTCAAGACACAATTTGAAGACTGGAATACTACATCTGGATGTATATTATGTAAAGTGATTTTCAATCTTGCGATATCTGGTCTTCTATCCATGTCAGATACGATGGATAATGCAATAGTCCATGCTAACATTGTTGGCTACAAAAACAACCCAAACAAGGAGTTTGAATCACCGAAAGAAGATTGCGTGTCTGAAATATTGACAAAGCGTGGAGATGTATTGCCTTCAAGCATCAAAAGATTACAGATAAGTGATTTCTGCGCACAGAATCATTTTTTTCAACAACTGTCGGGATTGAATAAACTGATCCCAAAGCAAATCATGACTGTGGAGGAAAAATACCTCCGCCGTTGCCTTGAATTGATTCATACAAGTGCCATGACAGCCAATTCTAGGCCTATATCGTCTTCAAGAGTAGTTGGTGGTGGAAATGGTGGTCGTGATGCTTTGTTTTTGATTTCATCTGGAAATGAAAATTTAGTCATGAGCTCTTCTGTGGATCCGATTGTTGGCTCGATCACAGGAAGCCCAACCATGATAAAGCTTTTGAACAGTCCTTTACTACGCCAATTAGGTGCCTCTGATGATGATATCAGTAATGGAAACCCAAGTGCAATAGAGGTTAGAGAATCTAAATGTGTCGATTCATCACATGAGATTGAAAAGAAAAGGGTATTGCCTGAAGATCAAATATTTGGATGTAGTCCTGTGCACAAAAGGCTTGTTTCGCACTCAAGCACATACTCCACCTTCTCGGATCCTTCTACTTCTTCTTCATCGTCATCATCATCTTCTAGTGGCTACTGTCAAGGAATGCTTCATTGTTCATGGAACTATGGATTTCCACGTTATGTTTTCTCTGTAGAGGACCAACGAGAGGTTTATTCAACAAATCTTTCCAAAGTTGACTCGAATAGGGACAATAGCTGTGACTATGTTTACTCATTCTATTCTAGAGCCGGGAAAAGGGAAAATGTAATTCATGAGGAAGAGTCAGAGCTTGTTGGTAAAATGAGAGTGTCTACATCTTTTACAGTCTGTCCTCAGGGAACAGACATTATGGAGACTCAGTATATTTTATATGCGACTGGTGAACATAGCGAAGGGGGTACGCACACTCCAAATCAGATGGTTAAAAAGAGCAAGGGGCTGTCAAGGAAAGTATCAAACATATTTAAAGGAAACCATATTAGGAAGAGGACTTCCTCTAAATTCGATGGGTCAGTTGCGATACAAGACACCTCGTTAGAGCTAAACGAGGAAGGAAATCTCTTTCAGGAATCTGGCTTTTCTTCAAATACCGAGTTAGTTGCTATTGTCGTGAAAGATCATATTCCTGAGAGTCAAAAGAAGGTGGAGGTTGGGGGATGGGGCTTGAAGTTTCTTAAAGAAGGTGGGAATAAGCAAAAGATTGTGTCCCCGACGATACAGTCAGTACCTTGTGAACCTTGTAGACAAAACACCAGTCATCATTCTAGTAGTATGGATGTCGTCGTTCCAGCAGGTGTTCATGGCGGGCCAAGAACGAAGAATGGAGGTCCTTCTAGCCTTGTTGAAAGGTGGAGGAGTGGCGGCTCTTGTGATTGTGGTGGCTGGGATATCGGTTGCCCACTAACAATACTTAACGCTGGGCCAAATTACAAAGAGGTCTTGTACCAAGGAGGCGTTTTTGGGAAGAGCAATTCCTTTGAGTTATTTACTCAGGTATCACTGCCTTTAATGTTTTATTTTGCATCAGTATGAATCAGTAGAACGCTTAATTTAGGTGCCAAAAACAAGTCTTGCCCATCTAGGTTGTTTCTATGATTCTATCCAATATTTATCAAAAAGCAATTATAAAGACCATCATAGTTTGACTGCATTTCAAAATGATAAAATGTAAATGTCGCTAACTACTTAGTTACTCATCGCGTTTCTTTTCTATTTTTGTTTATTTCAGGGTTGTAAGCAAGGTATGCCGGTTATAGAAGTGACGAATGTCCATGATGGTTTGTATTATATTCATTACCAATCAAGCGTGTCTGCGTTGCAGTCTCTATCAATTGCTGTGGCAATAATTCATAGTCACAGTCCCACCCTCAAACCTAAAGTATATAGAAATTGAATTTCTTTGTTTTTCTATTAGAGCTTATGGGGTAGCTGAAATGACGCATGATTATGATTTCGTCATGTGGGTGCAATAAGTTATTGCTTCTTCTTAGTTGCCGCCTGTAGAGTGATGGTTGTAGGCTTGTATACTTGGAGCGAGATTCCAATGCTGCATAGCGCATTTGTGGATTCAAATAGGAGTCTCTTGCTGTTTGTAGTATTAAAAGATTTGAGTTATGTACTTATATGTTGTAGCATAAACAGGTATCTTTGTATTGCTTAAATTCTTTTCGTCATCTTGGAAGATGATATTAACATGCTTTTAGTATAAAAGGCCAAAAGGGATGATCTGGTTTCATGCCTTTCTTTGTATTCTATATTTTTATATTTTACTGTAAACATGTTATTATTTTTCGTCAAGTTATTGACATGTAAAGTAATGGCTCAGTTGTGGGGTGATTCTGGCTTGGAATAACCTCATCAATGATATCAAGCTTACTACTCGTAGTTTTTAGAAAGTAGATGTTCATGGAATGCTGAGATACTGAAATGACAAGAAATTTTCAGATGTTAAGAGCGGCTAAGCGAATGCACAACTGTTAAGTAAGACTGCGTTTTTTTATCAAATGATACACTAACCGAGTTAATGGCTTGTTTTTTGCAATAGTCTAATAAGTTGGACTTTGTAATGTTTAAACACCATAACTGTTTACTTGTATGTTATGCTTATATAGGATCGAGTATCTAACCTTGAAGTTACAAAAATTACATCTACAACATTGTAACAAAGTTGTTGGAGATTGTTTTTATTTTTGATGAAAAGTTCCTAATGCACAATAAGGTCAGATCGGCGAGCAAACCTTAGCCCAATTTCATTTTGGACTCGATGCGACCATTCTTTAGGACCACACCTGAGACAACGTTCAGTGCAACCACTTGAGTTGGGATCAAACCCAGAACTTATTTCACAAAGCCGTCCATTTCGGTCCTACACAAACTTATTTCACAAAGCCGTCCAAAACTTATTATCGCAAACATCCATCTATTTCTAATCAGCGTAAGACAATGCTAAAAATAACACCAAACACATTTTACCTTATTCATAACACTGAAAACTAAACACACCAATTACACATATAAACACCCAAACACACGGTAAAAGCAACATTGTCCAAATGACGTTGCAAATAACGCAGACCGGAGTGGTGTTTGATAACATTTGTTGTTATCCAACGACAGTGTAATACCGTGTGCTTTGTGATTACTTGTTAGCTTAATCATCATAGACATTCATCTATTTAACATTGTTAAAAATTGACCAAAATATATTTTGACATTTTTAGGTAATTTGTTTTTTTTAATGAAATGGCTATTTTGTCTTGTTATATAAGACACTTGTCATGACTAAAATCTTTTTTTCATTTTCACATTTTACATCCGCAACAACATAAATAAATCAAAGCATTGTCACTATTCTTTTTCTTCTTCTTTCTCACGACTAAGAGCACTCATTTTTCGAGTTTTGTGTTGTTTAACTTCATACTCATATTATATTTTACAAAGCCATCCATTTCCTGGTCTTAGACAAACGTTTGAGTTAGGAGAATAAACGCTCGAAGGCTAGCTCTAGTGTTGTTGCCTATGAAATTTGAAGTTTAGATTTTTACTATATTTTTTTTTACGCCTTTACCTTATATCATAAAAGTTATGATGAACACTTTTTAATAATAGAAAGTTGCAATAAAGGATCCTTGTCATAGTCCATTAAACTTTGCTACTACTAATAAACATAACACCAAACCACATTTTACTTTATTCGCAACATACACACATATACACATTTTAGTTTATTCGCAACTAAACATAACACCAAACCACCAATAGAACACACGAAATACACAAATACACACCAAAACACAGTAAATAGCAACATCGTCCAAATAACTTTGTAAGTAACATCGACCAGAGTGGTAGGTGGGATAGCATATGTGGTTACATGTTAGCTTAGGGTGCGTTTGATATACCAGAGTCAAAATCAGAGAATGATTTTATCTATGATAGAGGTGTTTATTACAAAAAATTTAGTGTGAGGACATACCTAGATATTGGCCGTGTGTATCAAAGTCATCAAGAAAGTGAAGATTGATAGTTGATACCCTAGCCACATTTTTTCTCCACCTTTTTATATGCTCATACTTGTCGTCTTTTATTATATTTTTGTTTTTATTGTTTTCATTTTGCTCTCATAATTTAATAAAAATGGTAAAAGCCATATTGTCTTAAAAGATACAATTACATTCCAAACAATATTTTACAAACCAACCAATAATTTTGAAATAATTCAATTTATTCATATTTATTGTAATTACACTTTATTTCGAAACTCACAACCATTGTGGTTCATGAGTACATACCAAATGGCCTCTTAATCATCATAAACATTCATCTATTTAACGTCGTTAAAAATCAAATAAAAGATATTTTAACCTTCTTAGGTAATTATTATTATTTTTTCTAAAAATAGCCATTTTGTCTTATTATATCACACGCATTTGTCATGACTTTAGGATTTCTTTTCACTTTACACGTTTCTTATTCCTTGTTTCTCAAAGCAAGAGCATTCACTCACGTCTAATTTATACGGTCTAAACCAGTTAAGTTAGGTAATTGTTATATGGTTGCATTTTTTTAAATAAAGATGAAAAAAGTGAAAAAAATTAAATAAAAAATAATTTTGACCCGCTAGACCCGTCTAAACCAGTTAGGTAATGTTATATAATTGCATTTTTTTTTTATCAAATACCTAACTAGACCCATCTATAACATTTGGGTTATGTTACATCCACAAAAAAATCACAAAGAAATATCCACAAAAATGAGGTGACATGTTTTGATTTGTAGCTTTTCAAATAGTTTCTCTCTTTCTCTTTGATTAACTCAATCAAAACATGTCATCTCATTTTCATAGATGTTTCTTTATGGTTCCTTTAAAGATATAGCATTTTTGATAATATTTGCTCTCTGTTCTCGAGTTAAACTAAGAGTGGAAAGTGAAGAAAAGAAATGGAGCGGAGATGAAAGAACATGGAGATTGATTTGTGCTCTCTAGTAAGAATGAAATGAGAAGAAAGAAAATAAAAGAATGTCGTACTACAATTATGCCATCACAAAAATAAAAAATAAAATAAAAGTGAAGAAAAGATAATTTGTCCTTTTCACTTTCGTTTGAGATGAAACTTGCGGTTAAAAACCAAAGTCATTTCCACTTACTTTCTTTACTTTTACTTTGTAAAAAAAAAATCTTGACAACATGTTCTTTCATTCCATAAATGTAATTAGAGAACAAAGTGTTAAAAAAATCGTTAAACCCATTTCTTATTAGATATTTACCTAATTAAACTCATGCAATTTTTTTACCTTTTTAAATGAAATGGCCTTTTTGTCGTCTTCTTAGATCACACTACACACACTTGTCATCTTTTTCTCATTTTTTCTTCTTCCTCAAAGCAAGAGCATTCCCTAACATTTCTTGAGGTAGAAGAAGAAAAAAAAAAGGTTTGTTTTCTTTACTCATGTTAGCCAAAATGCAAGACTCGATTTTTATTTTTTATATGTTTTTTGTATTGTTTATTATTACTAGTTGTTGTTAACAAACATGCCAAATTTTGGGCTTATTTATTTTAGCTACTAGTAATAAATAAAGACCCCATTACATTATTACGTTTATTGGACCAAAACTAACAACAACATTTAATATTAAACCTACCTTAAACCCTAACAAGGACCAACCACCGGATTTTTTTATTTTTTTTTAGTAGAGTTTGGCCTAGTGGTATGTGAGTGTGATCATCAAATAATAAGTTAAGTTGTGGGTTTTGCTACATTTGTGACATGTGTAGGTATACGGGGTTAAGGGGGTGTTTGTTTAACAGTTTAAGCTTGCATGATTTTCGCTTATATTTCATAACCCCCAAATTTCCGGCTTTATTTTGCGACTTGTGGCTTATATAAGCCCATAAGCTTCAAAATAAAGCCAGAAAATTGAGGCTTACAAAATATAAGCCGAAAGTATATCAGCTCATAAGCCCACATATAAGCCTAAACAAACACCCCTATTTATTGTTACACATTTGTGACTTAGGTGGACATGTGGCATAGATGTGTGAAAAATTGCCGTTAAAACAGAATTTGGGCTAATATCGAGCATTTTTTACATATTAACATTTTCAAGTTATTGAACTGCTCGCTTTGCAATATATTCATGATGTCCAATGATACAACAATGCTTATGCTGAATGTAGTTAATTCGGTTATGCTAATAGTTGGAGATTTAGTTGTTGACATTTTGGAGCCTAATAACGCATTATAGTGATTCAGGGTATGACTTGTGGTGGCAAGTAGGATGTGAACATAATAATGACTTTATAAGACTTGTAACTATGTTGATTGTGTACATCTTTTGTTCTTTCTGATGCTATGTTTCTGGCGATATATTCTAGTGAAAATGTACTTTTAGAAATATAGAAAATGGAATGCAGTAGTAGTAGTAGTAATTCAGGGTGCACAGAAAGAAAATGCAATTTGGTCATAGTTGATTGTCTACCTTTTGATCTGTGTTATTGTGATTTATATGCTTTGGAATGACCGTTTAAGGTACACCTGATCTTTTAACTTAAACAAACTCATTTTAAGATATCTTTTCGAATAAAGGAAGCTTTAAAAAAAGTGGCAAGTACTATAATGGTGGTGTTAGACTTGCAAGAAACTAAAATTTGTATGCAAGTCTAGTTTAGGTTTGGAGATGGATATATGTATTTGTTTTCGGTTGAAGGTTCAGTATTAAAACATATTAGGCTATCTATATTCTCTATGTTATCGTATTGCGTACACAAACTGTATCGGATAGTAGTTTTTAACTTATTGCTGTGTTGTCTGCATGATCATAATGTGCACGTTGCATTTTCTCTGTGTATTGGCATGGAAAACCTTTATACAGCTTTTTTTGTGTCATAACCTTGCAGCCGTTATGCTTTTCGATGGCAGTGTATTTCCTATGTGGATGATCAGTGATGTCATTCCATTAATACATCCTTACTTTTACCAAAGACTCGTATCATCATGTTTTTACATACTACCTTCCTTTTTGAATATCCTGGGCTTCCTGTGTATTGAATAAACGCAACCGTTAATTAAACACATAGTTTAAGTGAAATGCTATTGTATTGGTCTGAGATTACAACATGTTATAATCCCAAAGACCATCTTACATGGCTGTTTGTTACAAGCATTCCATTATTTCACAAAAATGGGGAAAAGCAATGTGATTTGTAAGAATGAGCAGTTTTGTGGTTTGGACAAAAAATATAAAATGTGTTTCTTTTTTACAGAAATCATTCGTTCTTGTAAACTATAAAGTATAAACTATAAATGTGTGATTTCAAAGTGTATGGTAAGTGCAATTGTTATGCGATCAATCTAGCAGATGTTACATGTATCAGTATGGGACTATGGTCTTTCGTAAAATTAGTACTAGAATGGGGAAACTACTTTTTTCCCTGAAATAACAGAAGATCCACCGTCTGTTCTAACTTATGTATGAGCGCTCTTTAACTGTTCTTTTTCTCCATGATAAGTTCCTCAAATGCTCTGTATAATAATTATCTTGGCTTGTTTAAACTTACATTTTGTGGTCTCAGGTTTATATTTTTGCTTTGTTAGTAGTCGAGGCATTATCACGGCCTAATGCTAGTTTATTATTAGCCTTCCTTCTGATTATACAAAAAACTTATGTGTGTCTTGCTTTCTAAATGTGTAGTTTGGCCCTGTTGGACTAACTGATGGCATCTTCAAAAGCAAATCAGAAGAAAACAAAGAAAGCGTGCAAAGCACTGAAGCATCTTGGCATATCTGAAAGAACCGTAAGATCAACATTGAAGCGCCTCCTGGAGGCTTATGAGAACAATTGGACGTATATCGAGGAAGAGAGTTATAGGGTGCTTATAGAGGCTATTTTTGAGCCTGAGGAACCTGTGGTGCTCAATAAGCCTAAATTGGTACATTTTCTTAATAATAAGCACTTGGTGTTTGCATTCTTGTTATCACTTTGTCTTGCTCATTACAACTGTACAACATTTGATTGACTCCCGTCTTTTATTTCTTACATGTAGAGATTTGACAATGAGGAACCTATGGTGCTCGATAAGCGTAAATTGGTACATTTTCTTAATAATAAGCACTTGGTGTTTGCTTTCTTTTTATCACTTTGTCTTGTTCATTACAACTGTAAACATTAGATTTACTCCCGTCTTTTATTTCTTACATGTAGAGATTTGACAATGAGGTACCTGACTTCAATTTACTCGATGAGCCTGATGAAGAAGAAATCGAACCGCTAAGGAAGAAACCTCGAAGACAAAATAGACCTTCGACCCCAGCTGGTAGCTCTGTCCCATGCTCAAGTAACTATGCATCTGAAATGCAACAAATGGTTGAACCTGACTTTGGGGCTATGGATGTCCTTGAACCTGCTAAGCCTGAAGTGGTGCATTTTTATCGAAGGAGGCTTTCTAATGTAGTAATATACACTTGGTCTTTGCTTTCTTTTTACGACTGTCATGCTCTTTCCCACTGTACAATGTTATATTGATTCCAGGCTTTTATTTCTTACATGTAGAGAATCGAGAAAGTGCAACATGACACCAACTTATTTGGTGATTCTGATGATGAAGAAAATGAAGCTCAGAGCCAAGACAGACCTTCGTCCCCAGCTGGTAGCTCTGTCCCATGCTCAAGTAACCATGCATCTGAGAATATGGACGACAAGGGAAATGAAAATGAGGATGAGGATGAGAATGAGAATGTTACGCCATGTTCATCTGAGATTGATATAGTCTCCTCTTCCAATGGTGAAGTCAAATTGGCCTTGTCTATTTGTAAACCTCTTCATGGATTCCGTATTCCAAGTCTTGATGCAGTCATGAAGCAAGTTGAGGAAAAGTATCAAGAAAATTTCCGAGGTCTTGGAGTTGACTTCACTCTGTCTGAGCTTTTAAAAGAAATATGTGATTGTTTCGTGGAACAAGGGAATATGTCAGATGGTAACAACCAAAGTCTGGTTCAAACTTTTGAAAACTTTATGGAAGCTGAGAAGCAATGTGGTCAGTTGAGCTTATCAACAACGCCTTCTGATCACACTGATGCTCCAGTCCCGATTCCAAGATCTGTGGTGTCAAGTCCCTTCACTTATGTTCATGAGGTTAATGGTGTCTACTCTGATGTTTTCGATCAAACCTTTAGGAAGCAAAAGACGCCTGTAGTCGATAACTTATCTGGTTCCACTCATTTGACTTTATGTCTGAAAGATAACTCCTTACAAAGAGGAACCCACACAAATTTGCAGGTTAGTATTACAACGTAAAATGTATATGTAAGTATGTAACAAACTGAATCGTCTCCACAAGCCAAATACTAAGAATTTACTGATTTTTCAGGTTTTTATGACTTCTGAAGGAAAGGGATGGGGACTTAGAACTCTTGAGGACTTGCCGAAAGGGACATTTGTTTGTGAGCATGTTGGAGAAATTGTGTCAAATACCGAGTTATTTGAGCGAAATGAACAAAACACGGATGAAAAGCATACATATCCTGTCCTATTGGATGCTAATTGGAGCTCTGAAGGTTTCTTAAAGGATATGGAGGCCCTTTGTTTGGATGCCACGTCTTTTGGAAATGTTGCACGCTTCATTAACCATAGGTATGCGTTCTTTTTGCATTATTGCATTTTATTTGCAAAATTTTGAACTTACATTCAATCAAATATCACTTACTAAGAAGATAAAAAAGGGAAAAAAGCAAATTTGAATTATTTACATGTTCATGGATAATAACTATTACTGGTTTTATTCATATTCATTGATGGAATGCTTTTTTGATAGATGTAAGGATGCTAACCTGGTTGCGATCCCTGTTGAGGTGGAGTCACCGGATCATCACTATTACCATGTAATAATGCTTTTATCCTTCCGTATGATTGTCTCTAATCAATTCATATTGGATAACTTGTTTCATTTAATTATTTGTTTTTGTGGTCTTTGGACAAGCTTATTGTAAGTGCTTAATAGCTTATTGTAGCTTGGAAAAGCTATTAAGCACTTTGAAGGTGTTCTCTTAATCTTATCTCAAAAGGCTTGTATCATTTTTGGGTAGGAAATAGCCTAACAAGCCTAATCCCTTGGATTAGGGGTTTTTTAAAACACGTAATTTTATAAGGATAAGCTTTACTCAAACACCCCCTTTGTTTCGTTTTACTGTGGACGTCTTTGCTTCTATGGTTTTTGTACTGGATTTGTGTTTGTTTTTTGAATTTGCAGCATGTTTTCTTCACGGCCAGAGATGTGAAGGCTATGGAGGAGTTAACTTGGGTAAGTAACCATGAGCCATGGCCTGTTAAAAAAACGAGTTTTAAGGTTAAGCAGCTTTATTTAATGTTTTGAGAATTGATGTAGGACTATGGGATTGATTTTGATGATGATAGCCATCCAGTGAAGGCATTCCATTGCAAATGCGGAAGTATTTACTGTAGGCAAACCAAACACAATAACGTAAGTAAACATTTTATTGTCGTTGCATATTCCTTGGTAAAAAAATACTCCGTTTTAAAGTGTTACACAATGCAATCACCTGACCTGCATAGATCATGTGCCGACGCTAATAAGAGATAAACATTGTTGAAACAAAAGTTGAATAATTTGCTTAAGTTTCAATTGATGGTCATATTCAGGATTACTAGATGAAATGTGTTACCGCTCTAAAAAGTGACTAATCCTGCAGAGCAGTTAAATATTTAAGCATGTTTTGACAGTGTGTTTTATGCAATGGCGCAGGTAAACATGGCACAAGACAAACAGCTAATCGTAAGGATGAAGTAGTAAGGAAACAAGAACGACTGATCGCACCCTTTTGCTATTGGTACTGCTGACAAAATTATACTAGCGTGCACATGTATATGTTGCAATCGCATGCTACTTTGGTTTTTGCTAAAACTACATGATATGATTGTAGGTATGATTATATATCTGAAGCACGTGATGTCTCCTTTTAGTCTAATGAATACCGCATCATGTGATTTGAACTTGAAACTTAGCTATGGTTTGATGACCTGAAATATGATATGTTAATTAGCTCGTATCGTGCAGTCTTATCTGTCAATGCTTTCTCTTTCAGTTATCCAGTATAGTGATAAAAAATTTGTTCTCATTTTTGTTGGCTATATTTGTTGGGTACTTTTTAGGTTCTGTACTTGGTCAACAGAATTTTTGTTAGATTTTTCAAAAAAACAGTAATTTCTTGATGGTTCTTCAAAAAGTTTGTTGGGTGTTTTAAGTTTGAACAATGTAAACGTTATTTTGCTACCCGTAATGGTGACCACAACACGATCGAGGACACCACTACCACATAGTTTTCTTTCTCTACAACAACTTTATGACTAACATTGAGTAATAAGAAGACCGGGGACACCATCAAAAACATACCACGCACACTCAAACACAGCGAAGAGGTATGACTCGGTCTTAAATACAATCGAGTTGCGCATTCTTTAAACATGACCGGTCTAAAGTGAGTATGTCTAAATTGAGTATGACCAAGTGGACGACCGATGCATTACGGTGGTCAAATAGTATTTTTAGTCGGATAATAGTTTTTTTTTAGGGGTTACTCTACATGTTAACTTTTGAACAATCAAAACTTAAAACATCTTAATAAAATATGAGTTATTCAAATAAATATGATAGATTGACAGTGAATGTCAAGACGAATAAGAAAATCTTTAGGTAAAATATTAGCATCTAAAAGGATTTTGGTTCTCGTCTACTCTATGAATTTGAAAAACTTTTTTCGATTTATATACTTATCAAGTTGAACTCATGACTACAAAACGGATGCAAACTTAACTTGACAAGTAATAAACGATAATTTCTTTAAGTTTACTTCCATTTTTAAACAACTCAGACAAGATTATGTATTGTTGTTGTTATTGGTTTACTGTTTTCAAACTTACATGAACTAAAAAAGAGTTAATAAGAGCGGGTGTGCTACTGCACAATGTCTCAAAAATCAAAATGTACATTCCCTATACAATTAGGGCCTCAAAATTCATTTTCAACATAATTCTTTTTACCACAATATAATTGTATTTTGTAAATATTTGTTAAATTTGAAGCTTAATAATTAAAATAATATGTTTTTATTTCAACGACTTGTATAATAAATCTATTATCCTCATCTTTAGTTATCACATAAATTTTTGCACAGGGCCTTAATTAGCTTAGCAATAACACTGCAAATAGAGTTGTTAAAAATCCTGAACCGGCACAAACCTGACTAAGGCTATTCATGTCGGGTTACTCAGGTTAATAATATTATTCGTGTCAGCCGGAATAACCGAATTCTAATATCCGGGTATTGAGTTAAATATTTTTGTCTAACCCAACCAGTCAACCTGTTTGACCCAAACAAAGTATTCTATATTTATTTATTAAACGTAATTTTATAAATTCTAAACTGGTATAAAAAGTTAATTTTAAGAATATTTCACTCATATTCAGGTTGATCCGAACTCAAATGGACCCGAACCTCACTAACCCAAATTCAAACACGTTCAGGTTCGAGTACGTTATTTTTAGTCTCGACCCGAACCCGACAACCGACCCCATTAACATTAACACCCCCAACTGTGAATACCCTCTTTGTTTTGGGCCATTTCAATACAATTCCTCTAGCAAAACAGGCCTTATTAGGTCGAGTAAAAAGCCCAAGTTAGAAACCCTAGCAAGCAAAACTTATGATAAATAGGGACGGCAGACATTAAACCCTAGTAGTTCATCACCACCACCACCTTCAACATGTCCAAGAGAGGTAAGCTCATTTCATATCATATATTTATATATCTTATATATATATTGGGTTGTTTATATATTTATAAAAAAATGTTCTTGTTCAGGGAGAGGAGGGTCAGCAGGGAACAAGTTCAGGATGTCACTGGGTCTCCCAGTGGCGGCGACAGTGAACTGTGCGGATAACACGGGGGCCAAGAATCTTTATATTATTTCTGTGAAGGGGATCAAAGGTCGTTTGAACAGGCTTCCATCTGCTTGTGTTGGAGACATGGTTATGGCTACTGTTAAGAAAGGTAAACCTGATTTGAGGAAGAAGGTCATGCCAGCTGTCATTGTCAGGCAGAGGAAACCTTGGCGCCGAAAGGATGGTGTCTTCATGTACTTCGAAGGTATAAAATGTTTTTGTTTTTATGTGCAAATGAGTATTCTAGGAAAACATGTTTTTTTTTTATGTTTTTGTTTTATAAAATGTATTGTGTTTGTTGTTATTGTTGCTTGCTTTGCTAGATGTTGGTTAGCTTATTGTATTAGTTTTTTTATAAGCGTATTGTATTGGATTATTGAAAATTTGGTTGTTTTAGAAGCTTAGGTATGTGGGGTTATGAGCTTATCTACTTGAGATTTACTAGCTTATAAAGTTTATAAGCTAAAGTGGATAAACTTATAAGCCTACAAAAATTAGCTTATGAGTGTATCTAATTTTACAAAGTCTGTTAAATAAGCTTATTTGATGGTCTTTTTGAAATTTGATAGGTTTGTTAGTTAGTTGGTTTTGACATTATAAAGTTTGGTTACTTTTGGGGTTATGAGCTTATTTACTTGAGATTACTAGCTTATAAAGTTTATAAAAGTGGATAACTCATAAGCTAACAAAAATGAGCTTATGAGTTTATTAAGTTCTAAAAACGTCTGTTGAATAAGCTTATTTGATGGGCTTTTTGAAATTTCATAAGCTTGTTAGCTACTTTTTTTTTGACATTATAAAGTTTATAAGCTCGAGTGAATAAGCTCATAGTTTCAAAAGTTAACCAGATGTGCTTATCAAGTTTTTTATAAGCTCATCAAGTTAGCTTAAAAAACACCTCCTAAAACAAGGTTCATCACTATGAAATGTGGGTTGAGTTAGTTAATGATTTATAGTTTCAATTGTATTTTTTTTCTGATTTAATGGATGTGTAACTGTGTTGATGACTTTGGGTTTATGTTTTGTTATATGTTTTTGATGGTTAAGACGAAAATTAACCAGACTAGTCAAGTATCTTTTCGCTCTCATGGTTTGATACTGTTACACGTCTGGGAAATAAATTAAGCCTATCGTTGCAGATGTTATATTGCTATTTAAGCACTCATCTGCTCCATGTAGGCTTGACATATCTTTAAAGTTTTTGTAATGTGATTGGCAATTAACATTGTAGATTTTTTGTCTGTTTTGATTGTTTAAGTGGAACTATAATCAGACTAGTCAAGTATCTTTTCTAACACATGATTTGCTACTGTTACACGTCTGGGAAATAAACTAAGCCTATCGTTACAGATGTTCTCATGCTCTTTAAGCACTCATCTGCTCCATGTAGGCTTGACATGTGTATCAACTTTTTTGAAATGTATGTAAGGTTGTAAACCCTGTTATGCTTGGCATTTAGGATAAATGTGATTGCAGAACTAGCTATTTGTGTATCTAGTATAACGTGTCTTTTTGTTTGTTGTTATTGTTGATTGTTTAACTAGGCTCTGGTGATGACATTTTTACCTTTTTTTCAGTTTTGTTGTTTTAAGTGGAACTATTACCATACTAGTCAAGTATCTTTTCTAACACATGATTTGATACTGTTACACGTTTGGGAAATATACTAAGCCTATCGTTACAGATGATCTCATGCTCTTTAAGCATTCATCTGCTCCATGTAGGCTTTACATATGATATAGACATTGATTCTTTGTTGTTACTTAGGGGTCATTACTATTGCATGTTATAGGTGTGTCTGATATATTTATTACACCGTTTTGTTCATTTTATATGAAGCCTTGTTCTAATGAGTGCTTTCTTTACAAACAACTGTTTTATTTTCTTGTTATAATTCAGTGTTATTGGGTGTGTCGTTAGTCATTGGTAATTCTATTGTTTAATGGGAATATAACCGGACTAGTCAAGTATCTTATCATCTTCATTGTTTGATACTGTTACACGTCTGGAAAATCAACTTGTAGTCATTCGTTACAGTTTAAGCTCTTTTTAAGCTTGCAACTGATACATCTGATTTCTACATTTGCTTTATGTTGTCCTCTACAGCATGTTCAAAATGTTATCGATCCTAAAATGTTGTTTCTTTGTTAAACAGATAATGCTGGTGTTATTGTCAACCCGAAAGGAGAAATGAAAGGTACATGATGGCACATTCTCTTCGTGTTTTTTTTATTTACGCTTGCTAGTTTTGATTGCTAACTTTGTTTTTGCTTCTTCAGGATCTGCGATCACTGGACCGATTGGAAAGGAATGTGCTGACTTATGGCCAAGAATTGCAAGTGCAGCAAACGCTATTGTTTAAGTTGTTTTCTCTTCAAGACAAACTTTGTAAAACTCTAGCTGCCTGAAGTTATTTTGATATGTGCAGACTTTGTTACGTTATTGAGCTTTGGATCTATTTATATATACCCGACATCTTTTGTTACCTAGTTTTTTCACTGCTCTGATTCTATTGTATGCGATTTTAGTACTTGGAATGATGATTGGTTATTACTTATGTTGAAGGTTTATTTGGCATTGTTACTCATTTAGTTCTATAAAATACCTTGCAATGTGTTATTTTGCCTAGTTCGTTCGACATATCATGTTATAAAAGTCTCTCCCTTGAAAGGCCCTTTGGTAAAAGGCATTGTTGAGCTGGACAATTATTTGAAAATATACAATTTGAGAATGTGTATATGATATGTTCTAATTAATTATTACATGTTGCTTAGTTCTAATTTATGGACTAAACATGTTTGAACAACTTGCTCACATGTAATAATGTGTCATATACATATTCTCAAACATGTTTAGTCCATAAACTGCACTGCAACATGTAAAAATTAAATTTAAACAACTTGCTCACATGTGAAAGTTAAATTTAAACAACTTGCTCACATGTAAAAATTTGCTCACATGTAAAAATTAAATTTAAACATAAATTTAAACAACTTGCTCACATGTAAAAATTAAATTTGAACAACTTGTTTCTCATTTGAAAGCTTCAATGTATATATGAAAAGTATAAAAATGCGAATTTTGGTGCATTACAAAGTTACTGCATAACATTTTTAAATCACTGCATCACAATTACAAATATTAGTGCATCACAACCGAGGTTTTTAGCCAACTCATGGTGTTTTGAAAAAGTATTTACCAAAACATAACATAAGGGTATTAAAGATAAAGCTATGGTAAATCTCAAGTAAGCCATGACATTTACTACAAAGTATCGGTATTAGTAAAGCACGTAGTATTACATTTTTTTTGAACTTGCACGTAGTATTACATTGATCCGATGTTTTTTCAACTACTTATAAATATTCAATATTAATTTTTAATCCTAAACAATTAAAAAATTAAATAAAAATTTTGACAACGCAAATTTATACGTATTAATTCGTTGATCCCATAGTTTTCTGTTTTTCAACTACTTATGAACATTCAGTATTAGTTATTAATCCTAAAACAATTATTTCTTTTTCCAATATAACTTTGACAACACAAATTTATCATGTGAGGTGGTCTATAAACATGATTTATATAGTTCGATCATAGTCGTATCATATGTAGCTAGCATAATTAACTGGCCAACATTTTGATCAAAGGTTTTGACGAGGACATGTCCTCGCCAAAAGCAAAGCTAGGTAACCAAGTTCACTTAAATACTCATCAACTATAAATTAAACACATAATTAATTAGTCAATATTTTAGTCAAAACTTTTGGCAAGGATACATCCCCTTTAAAGGTTTGGCCAAAAAAATAGAGAGAAATGACTAACGTAAATGAAAAAATGGGAAAAAAAATATTAAAAGTAGTCAACCTTTTGGCGAAAACGTGTCCTCGCCAAAAGTTTTAGTCAACCTTCAATAGCGGGCGTAGTCAAAGTTTGGAAGCCCATTTTTTTTTTGTCGTTTAGCGACCTTTGGCTTCATCGCCCGTCATACTTTTTCTTGTAGTAGAAAAATTAAAAATGTTTTCGATAAACAACAAGATGATTAGGTTTAATTTACATTACAAAAAAGTTCAACAGATATAGGGCCTGTTTGGTAGGGGCTTTTTGGAGGAGCTGTTAGTTTTTTGTTACAAAAATAATCTCATCTAAAATAAAATCTCTGTTTGGATACATTAACTTTAAGTTTTTATGTCCAACAAATAGTTCTTAAATGAAAAGCTGATTCATAAAGCTTTTAAACTTCTTAGAGCTGTTAAAAATTTAAATTACTGATATACCCTCCAAATATTTATTTATAATTATAGATATGTCCTTTTATGTCATCTTACATCTTATAATTACATTTAACAGCTAACTTACCAAACACTTTTATTGAAAAAATGATACAACTTGTAGCTCATATATATTAACAGCTTTGCAGTTAACAGCTACAGCTTACAGCATACAGCTTACAGCTAAGTTTGCCAAACATACCCATAACATAAATGCATTGATGAATTTTTTGTTATAGATATATGAAATCACGGAGGAAATACGAAATAGGACATGCTAGTAACAGTAATAAGGAATGTTATTCAAAATAGGGTTGTGTTATACAAACTCTTCCTATATTATCACATCAGGGGGTTTGGTCAAACCTTACAACCCGTGATGCATACTGTACAAACTAGTGATGCGTGCAATGATTGGAAACCCTCCCTATGGGGGGTTCCAAATAACTTGCCCCTTTAAAATATTGCAATGACTTGGATATTATTTTCAAGATTGCTATATTTTGGCAAATAGTTTTTTGATACACCACGACTTAAAAACTCCATCACAGCTATAAAAAGTTACTGCATCACATTGTAAGTCACTACATCACAATTATATAGGGTAAAGTTAAAATAAAAAGACAAATATTCATACACTACGTGAAAAGGGTGTTTTTTTTTTTTTTTTTTTTTTTTTTTTTTTTTTTTTTAATTCGTGAAAAAATCCAAATAATTCCACAAGAAATTGATAAATCCAAAAAATCCAAGTTTGTTATGGAAAGTTTTACAAATCATTGTGATAAGAAATTGATTCAATTTGTATATAAAAAATTATAGCTTCCAGATTGTCAAAAAATGTAATAAGTATAACAAGAGAGTTGACTTATTATAAAAATGGATTCAAAATCTATAAAAGTTAAAAGCCATGCACAAACGCCAATTCAAATATCAAGATCTTACTTCCAATTGAACCGAAAAGAAATACTTCATTCATTCATCAAAAGAGAAAAGAAAACAATGGCTTTTTTGCTACCCGCGATACCGCGATAGAATGGGTGGTGGCAGCGCTAGGCTTGGCGGTGTGCACAAGCGGCGGCGGCAGAAGGCGGCGGTAGGAGTGTGTTGTGGCAGAAGTGGCGGGCGCGGCTGGAGGAGTGGTTGCGGCAGAAGGGGCGTGTGCCGCGGGAGGAGTGGTTGGCGCAGAAGGGCGGTGGTGGGGGAGCGGCGGGGCAAGCGGGGGCGGCCAGGGGCTGGCGGCGCTGACCGGCGTCGACGGCGGTGGCATCGACGGCTGCGGCGGTGGCGGTAGGGGCGGCGGTGGCGGCAAAGAAGTATGCGGAGGCGGCGGAGACAGCGAAGAAGGCAGCAAAGAAGGCGGCAGAGGCGGAAGCGGCAGCGTGGAAAGCAGCAATGCTAGAAGCGAAAGCAGGGCTAGAAGCGGCAGTAAAAGCAGAAGCGGAGGCGGTAAAAGCGGCAGAAAAAGCAGCGGGGCTAGGAGTGAGGATAGGAGCGGAGCTAACATCGAGGATAGAAGAGGGGCTAAAAGTGGCGCTAGGAGTGCTAAAAGCGAAGACGGAGGACCTATTAGTAGAATCTGCAAAGCTCATGCAAAGCTCTGTACCGACAGTGTATCGCAAGGTATTAGCAGGATTGTTGACGGCGTTGGCTGCCGCAGGCATAAAGTTGGTACTTGTAGCGCTCGATTTCATGGGACTTTCAGGCTCAGAGGTGGCAAAAAAAGTGGCTAAAGAGGCAAAAGAAATAGTAGATGAGTTGCATGAAAAGGTAGACAAGTTGACAGAGGACTCACCAAGCATGGTGCAACCAAATAACGAAACGCATGAGCAACTAATGAAAATAATGTACGACCATCTAGATTCAACTAAACGAGAGATAGAGAAACTGACACACAATTTGGAGGAACTGGATAACTTAATGAAGGATGTGGAACTCAAGGGTGGCGAAGCTGGGGACAACCACCCGCAAGAGGGCCAAGAAAAGAAGTAGTAACAAGTTGTGGATCATATCCATCAAATAAATGCAATGCATACATTACTTTGTGTCTTTATATTTCTTACCTTAACACTTTTCTGTCCCCTTTTTATTTCTTTTATTTCCCGTGACTTGCTACACAAGTCAGTAAATTTATTTGGTTTCTTGGTTTGATAATTCAGCCGTGGGTATGTAGGAACCAAATAAAAGTTATGGTNTTTTTACCATTTTGTATAACATTGTAATGCACAAAGAGTACACAATACAACACTGTGATGCACTGAGTGTGGAGAAATATTTCTAATTTTGAATTAGTTTTTTGTATGATCATATAAATTATTTCTAATTTCTTGATTGATTACCCTTTTATACAATAACGAAGCAAACGACTGTGTTTTATCCTTGCAAAAACGACGTCGTTTAAGGACTGGGTCGGACCGTTTAAGACCGGGTTGGGCCAAATGACGCCGTTTAAGGGTGCAACAAAGTCGTTTAGGGATGAATGTTAACGTTTAATACGGTTCCTAAACTAAACGACGTCGTTTTGTTGGATAAAAAAGTGACGCATATAGACACTAGCGGAAAAAAAAAAACCACACACAGGGAAACAAAAAATCGAGACATACACACACAAGCTATTGAATATGGAGCGAGAATATTAAAACAAAAATCGTTTGCTGCATGTAAGTGATAACCTTTTATTTGTTTACTTGATTAGTCGCTGATGTTTCTGTAAACTTTTGTTTTTAATTTAGCCGTTTAAAGTTGGAATTGTTTTGAGGGTTTTCATCGGAATGATGAGTAAAACACGTGATTATCTGTTCGATGTTGATTCGTAAGACTAAGTTGTTGCATGTTGTAATTTTTCAGAGGTACTTTAATTTTGCCATTTAAAGTTAGAATTGTTTTAGGGGGTGTTAATACAAATAATGTCTAAAAACGTTATTTATATTTTATGGTTTCTCAACATTTTGATAATAACAAAACGTAAAAACATCATACGTAAAACTTTACGTAAACAAGTTTTAGTCGTAAAATTTCATTGCGACACAACATCACTTAAGGTATGAATAGTGATTATTAAACTAATTTAGTAATCATCAAAGAAATTTAATTCATACACTTTACATTTTACACACTATATTCTTAAAATGAACTAGACTTTCTTTAAAAGAATCGTTTTAGACGGTTCCCTTATTGATTGGGGAACCGTGGAACTGTCTTGGCGCGAACCTCTCCCTTTTGCCTATAATTAAAAGCTCATTTTTCACACACAAAACCACTATTTCCCAATATTCTTTCTGCACATTTTCAATATCTTTACAACACATTTCCTTGATCATTACACTTGTTTAATCTCATTTAAAGTGATCAAATCATCTGTTGATGCATAATCTGGCGCGGACCGATTCAACGACTCTCTCTGGGCCGTTAGTCGTCTTCTCGAGCCCTATTAGACCTGTCAACAACGAAAACCCGTTAGGAGTGGACCCGAGGCCGTAGCCCCGGGATCCACCTCCGACGGTCAAGTTAGTATCGATGCGTTGTAGCATATAATAGTTAGGTTTAGGGTAACCTGTTTGGTCGTAGTCAATAAGAGAATCCCACCCCTATATTTATAGGGTATGGATTAGGGTTTAGGCGTAGAGTGGGCCGCTGTCTGCCGGGCCTGACCCATGTAGGGCGCGGGCCAGACTATACGTCTACAAGCCCCCCAAGTCTAGTGTGACATAGTGCGTGGCTATGTTATGCTAGACTTAAGTTCTGTTCATGGCCGCGTAGGCCCAATCAACCATGACGGCATGACCCATGTGTGCGCAACTTGTGCGCACATGGGATGGACCATACTGCGCAGCCCAAATGCGACAGTGCGCACTGGGATTGCGATTGTGATTGTCTCACAATGGTGAAGGTGTCCGTGGTGAAGGTGGATTCCTGTATGCTGCATCCTGGGTAAGGACGTACCTTTTGTACCAGTAGCGGTGCAACATGGTGCAACAGAAGACGTGCTTCTGTGGCAGAAGTGCGCGCTGTGCGCAGTAAAGGTGCGCGTTGTCCGCGACAAGGTGCGAACATAACATTCGTCTTTATAGCCGACAGAGGACGTCTCCCCTGCGACAAGATGGTGCGAATTTTCAAATTCGTCTTTGTACCGGGCTCGCGATACCTCTTACGTACGATCTGCTTTCAAATACACCTGTGTACGATGTGCGCAAACAATGGTAGGATATACCCTGGTAGCCCCCCAAGTTTGATGGTGCTACTCGTATAGGAGCATTAAACTTAGTTATCCTGAAAAACACTTAATGCAAATATTAGAAGTATATGCCGCGAGTCGCAACATATAAAACTTAATGAAGTAAAAGATAAATAGCATGAAGCATAGTATAGCACATAGCATATAAAAGAAATTTTCGCTGTGCGAATTACACCTATCGTGAGGTTTTACAATTACATATAAAAAAAANTTTATAACTACATATAAAAAAAAATAGCACATAGCTAATCTATAGTGCGCTCATGGCGATTAATTGATCTTTTTATTTTTTATTATAATAAAAACAATGGCGCGGATGGATGTACCGTGACCGCGACTAATATTTTCGCACGGACAGACGCAGATAGATGTATCGTGACCGCATAGACTCTAACGTTTGAGGATGATCGCAGTTGACCACGGCTTTTGTCTGCGTGCGCTCATGGCGATCGACTTAGCATCGTGGTGCCTGTATGTAACAGTGCGCCCATGGCGCCAATCTGCGAAGATGTCTCTTACGCATGGCCTAACGCGGGTAGATTTATCGTGACTGCGTTGTTCGCGTCTAAAAGATAAAGTAGGTCCGATCGTGCGGACTTGGCGCATGGCTATAGGTAAAATCTTGTTTACCAAGTTTAAAAGATTTACATAAAATCTTCTTAATAATTAAAAGATATGCACAAAAGATATGCACGAATGATTAAACAAGTTTGACACTTGTTTCTTGTCTGCTTGCGTCAAACAAACAATTACGAACATATTGCTGATGTTAACCATTTACTTCGAAAACCCTTTTTGAATAACGACCTTTATCCAATATCAAAATATTAGCTTGATGTTAGCTTGATACATTTGACCAAGTCAAACCAAAACAAACAATTTGCTTTCTATCTATTGGGTGTACGAGGAAAAAGAAACCAATATTCAGTGCGTATGATATAATTGGTTTTAGGTTAACGTGTCGTTAATATTAAATAGTTTTAAAATACCGGCTTTTGAACTCGATGGTTGCTTTCTGGTGATGTGAGAACACGAAACTTGTCGTAGTCATGTCCCACGGATGGCGCCACTTGTTGATGCATAATCTGGCGCGGACCGATTCAACGACTCTCTCTGGGCCGTTAGTCGTCTTCTCGAGCCCTATTAGACCTGTCAACAACGAAAACCCGTTAGGAGTGGACCCGAGGCCGTAGCCCCGGGATCCACCTCCGACGGTCAAGTTAGTATCGATGCGTTGTAGCATATAATAGTTAGGTTTAGGGTAACCTGTTTGGTCGTAGTCAATAAGAGAATCCCACCCCTATATTTATAGGGTATGGATTAGGGTTTAGGCGTAGAGTGGGCCGCTGTCTGCCGGGCCTGACCCATGTAGGGCGCGGGCCAGACTATACGTCTACATCATCCATTCACTTTGAGTGCAAGTCAAGAACACAAGCTATCTTAAAGATACGAGTTGTTTATAGTCTAGTCTAAGTTGCCGTAACATTTGTTACATCCTTTGTGTGCATCAAGTTCATAACCACCAAATATATACCTTAGTTAGATCCGGTCAGTACTTTAGTCCTGAAAATAAGTTTGTGATCCGGTTAGTATTTTAGTCCTCAATATACATGTGTGAAAGGTTTGGTTCTATCATGAGAAGAACTCGATATTTAGCTTAGTGTCGGAAAATATTGCAAGCGACGTTGTAAGGTTTTCTCCACCTAAAGGGAGCTTGTTGAAAATATGATAACATTGTATGCTTAGTTACTTGGTTTTATGAGTTTATTTGTAAAGTTTATAAGCTTATGTGGATAAAGGTCATAAGCAGACAAGAATGAGCTTATAGGTTTATCAAGTTCTCAAAATGTCTGTTAAATAAGCTTATTTGATGGCCTTTTTGAAAATTTGATTAGCTCATTAGCTCATTTTTGTTGAATAATGATCTTATCTACTTTTACGAGCTTATAAATTTGATAAGGTCCTTTTTTTTCTATGTTTTTGTTTTTTGTTATATATGTAATGTGTTTGTTGTTATTGTTGCTTGCTTTGCTAGATATTGGTTAGGCTTTTGTTATTACTTATTAGTGAGTAAGTATAAGGCCATAAGGGGGTGTTTTTATAAGATTATTTAATTAGATTATTGAAAATTTGCTAGTCTTAGAAGCTTGGGTTTATGATCTTGTTTATAAAAGTGATAAACTCATAAGCCAACAAAATTGAGCTTATGCGTTTATCAAGTTCTCGAAAAATCTGTTAAATAAGCTTATTTGATCAGCTTTTTGAAAATTGATTAACTTGTTAGCTTATTTTTGTGAACTTATGAGCTTATCTACTTGGTTTTGACCTTATAAAGTTTACAAGCTCGAGTGAATAAGCTCATAGTTTCAAAAGTTAAGCATATGCACTTATTTGGTTTTTCATAAGCTCGTTAAATTAGCTTAAACAAACACCCCCTGGAACAAGGTTCATCAGTCATCACTATGAAGTGTGGGTTGAGTTTGTTGATTTATAGTTGCAATTGTATTTTTTGGTTGTTTGGTGTAACTATTTGTTGATGACATGGGTTTTTCTTTTGTTTTGAGTTTTTGATGTTTAAGACGAAAATTAACCAGACTAGTCAAGTATCTTTTCGTTTTCATGGTTTGATACTGTTACACGTTTGGGATATAAATTCAGCCTATCGTTACAGATGTTCTAATGCTCTTTAAGCACTCATCAGCTCCATGTAGGCTTGACATGTAATTCAAATTTTTATAATGGCTTTTAGGATAATGGTGATAAAAGACCTAACTTAATGGCGATAAGCTTTTTTTTGGTCTGCTTTGATTATTTCCACCATCATTGCTCATCGTGAACCTTTTCAGGATCTCAAGATTGTTCGTTCAATGCTAACTATGGAGGAAATGCGATTGAAGTCACGGGTTCAAGAGGCTTTGGTAGATTCTACGTCATCATACCAATGGTATTATTGGCCAACTCCGGTTCTAGTATTTGGCGTGCTACTTCCTCCATGGAAAAGGTAAATAAGCCATGCTTTAACTTTAATAATTGTGCATGTCGATTTGGTGCTTCTTGCAAATTTTTACATAATGGGGTGCATGGTAACACTAAACGTACTTCTAGCTCAAATACTTTACCATCTCAAATGATGTTTACCATCTTCTCCACCCATAGCGTTGCATACCAGCCTTAACGTTCCCAGCCCAGGCTATGTTTTAACAGACGGCCCACCTGGTTTCTAAAGCCCAACTGGTTATCTGGCCCAATAAGTGTTGCCTTATCAACAACAGACCAACAGCATGTTCCTTATATACACGGCCCAACTGGACACCCAGATACCAGTCACACCCTACTCAGTCCAATACCGTGGGTCAAGCCATGTATCATTTTATAAAATACCTCGTGATGTGATTTTTTGCCTCTTTATATGATCCTTGTTTGACATTGAAATGTTCATTTTTACATTGTACACGTTTAAAATAGGTAAACCTTATTTCATCTCCATGTTATAAAAGTCTTTTCCTTGAAATGCCCTTTGATTGAGAAGGGGCATTGTTGAGCTGGACAATTATTTGCATTGCATTATTTGAAAATATATACAATTTGACAATGTGCATATGATATGTTCTAATTAATTGCTTAGTGCAATTTATGGACTACACGATGTTTGAGAAAATGTATATGATAATGTTATTATCAACTATTGTGCTGATAGTTGACAATATGTTATATGATATGGGTCATTATATGCATTGTCTATTGCACTTTGTGTATTCAACATGAAATAAAAAATTTCTGAAACTATTTGCCACCCTAGCATCATGTAATGTTCAAAAGAAGACATGATATTGATTACCAAATATACCCATATCCATGTGAACACCATTTTTTAAATCCTAGTCATGTCTGCTATATAAGTGAAGTTCATTCAATCTCTGATGCATAGCAAATTAAACAAGAAACATGGCAAAATGTATTGCTTTTTTCTTGACAACAATGTGCCTCGTCAGCGTCTTAACAGCCGCTGACTGGAACATTATGAATCAGAAACTTAAGTCGACCAAGTCGGGCCTTCAAATCACGTTAAAGAACTATTGTGAGGGTTGGAGAATGAATGTTGAGCTAAACAACATTCGTGATTTCACCGTGGTTCCAGCTGAATGTACTAGTTACATTGGAAAGTACATGTCCGGGTCCCAGTTCAAGATCGATTCCGAGGCCACAATAGATGAATGCACGCTCTACCTGAACACTCTTTGCGACTTAAAGAAAGATGGCAAAGATGCTTGGATCTTTGACATTGATGACACCCTTCTATCAACTGTTCCTTACTACAAGAAACACGATTACGGGTAAGTAGCATTTATCTCTTTTTCGTTATCAAATCATGCAACTTTATGCTTATATAGTCAACCATGATTTAGGGGAGAGGCGCTGAACGTGACTGCTCTTGAAGAATGGATGAGCAAGGGAAAGGGTACCGTGATGGACTACAGTTTAGGTTTGTACAATTATATTAAGAAGAGAGGAATACAAATCATTTTGGTTTCTTCAAGGAAAGAACATCTAAGAGATGCCACTATCGACAATCTTGTTGATGCTGGTTACTATGGTTGGAAGAGTCTTTACCTAAGGTATGCAAGTTAACCTTCACACAAACACAAACACACGTCAATTCAACTAAAACTAATACATCTGTCTTTATTGAATCAGGAGTGACGACAATGAATTTAGAACGGTTCAAGAATACAAAACAAGTGTAAGGACGGAGTTGATAGCGAATGGATACCGTATTTTGGGTATATTGGGAGACCAATGGAGCAGCATAAGAGGTGTCCCAACTGCTAGAAGGACATTCAAGCTCCCCAATTCTCTTTACTATGTTGCTTGAGTTGAATATGAAGCACACCCACCCTTCCTTTCAACATTCTGTTTTTTGGTTTCCGTTTGTGGTGAAAAACATACAATCGGATGGCTTTAACTTTCATCATTCTTTTGCGTAATTGTATCTTCGGTATTTTTGTTCGTCAAGAATGTTACAATGGATTTGAATACAAAATGAGAATCCACATTTGGTTTGTTGGCAAAATTTGCTTGTGAGCATCTATGTATTTTTTTAAGAAAATAACATATGTTTGGCACATGTTGATACTAAGAAAGGAAGAGCAACATTAAACTTTTATATCAAATAGTAATAATGTTGATCTTGAAATTATAAAGCAAAAACTGTTGCTTGAGAAGTCCTAGCGATGTAATACTACACAAATCGAACTACGCGATGGTTTGGCCAAAAAAAAGGCGTTTCTAATCAAAGCAATACATACAGACCTACTAGACAAGTTCAAAAGATTCACATGTTAGTTATATACAACATGAAGAGGCTATGGTTTAACCAATGCATCCTTCAAGTGTGGTATCAAAGATCCCATACGTACGAAACTTCCAGAGGTCAGTATCATCTGTAGCATATGATTTTATGCAGCATTGAACCCATGGAGGATTTCTTGGCTTTTCAACATCAGTTTCATCAATCCCAAGCAGCGCATTATGCATTCTAAACATCGTATTAATGGAGGGATAGCCTCCAAAAAACTTCTCCTGTAAGTAATCAGATAAGTTACCTTTGTGTCTATAAACTGTAAAAAGTTTAAATATTTTGATAAACATATATCGATACCGCATCTTCTGCATATAGATATGCATGAATTCTGGCAGTAGGATCTTCAAGGGTGAGCCTAATCCTGTAAGTGCCGCCACAATGAGAACGAAAGTAGCTAGGGTGACCTGGAAATATTGCCACTACCCGAACTACACATCTGAATTTAGCCGTCACCTGTATGCCAACATATTATTACTCAAACTCATTTTAAGGCAACAAAATGCAATATTTAAGTAATTTGTGACACATCACAAGATGCTTTATTGATTAATGCTACTTTATCCATTTAAACATTTGAAATATAACTCCTCCGTGTTGCCAGTCCTCTTTTTTAAGACATTTTGGTTGAGATGGGTGACTATTATAAAAATATGACAATATTTTAAGCATCGAATTAAAATTTGAGCAGAGAGAACCGTTCTTGCCCGTAGACAATAATGTCCACGGATAATGTACAAAAAGACCGCCAAAGAATGCGAAAAGTATCAGTAAGACCACCAGACCACTCAACTAGAGAAAACAAAAAGAATGGCAAGCATCGTTTCACTCAGACTGTTATACTGGTACACCCTCGGGTTCATTTTGTTATATTTTATTATTTTGACAACCATATACCTTGCAAGCAATGGTACATTCATTCTTTTTGCAAGATTAAGTGTAAATGACAGCAATTTGCAGTAGTGTGGCCTCCATTGATCTTGTCGAGACTTTATTGGCATTTTACAGAATTTAAGGTTGTTTGGCAAACTATGAAAGTAGTTTTGTTTGAAGGGGAAGAAAATATATGTTGCTAAATATGGACTGTTTGGAAAAGAGGAGGATTACAAACACTTCCTTCCCAAATTAAGGAGTTATGTCCCAACCTTCTCAATTCATGGCAAAATTATACATTCAACCATCAAAAAATGAAACAAGAGTTATGTGGGCAGCTTTATGCACATGTCAAAAAGTGATATTTGTTTGGAAACTAAATTTACTGGGAAAAAGTAATAAAGGGTTAGCATAGAATGTGATAATATACCTCTCGAAAGGAGAGGATGTTCATCAACGTAAAAAACGGCACGTCCTTATGCTCTGTATCTGCATACAAATGTAACAGTAGAAAGGTTTTATCATCACAATAAAAAGAACACACGTATAATCCAAACGTGTAGAATAAATGAAACAAAATACATCGTCTACACACATAAATATAAGCATGTACGGAGTCTAGACCTGTTAAAGAAGAAGGCCTAGGGATGCACGTGTTTGGCATTCGACCCCGTTTGTGTTTCAACCTTTTACCATAATTCCTGCATCATCGTATCATGATAACGCAAGTAAGAAGATCTCATCCACATACCAAATCTCAGTGTTAAACAAGACATACAATCATTGTTGTTTATGAATACTGAACCTTTGATATTGTAAAACGTAGTCATCATCAACAGGTAACAAACTGAACTTAGATTTTGCATGCAGAATTCCACACCATAAACCGGAACGAGCTGCGAAACCAATATTCCTAAACTGGACCCATTTACCAGCCTCGAATAAGTGAAGGCCCAGCTTTGCATTGGATTGTTCAACGGTCATTCTTAACACAGTTCCTACAGATGGGAATTTACGGAGAACATCTCTTTCTAAAGGACTTGATTCCAACTGCAGCGCAAGAGGGCTATCAAACTCTTCTTCAAGACTGCACATGTAGTAGACAGTAACAACATGTGAGTTCAAACAACGTATTTAACACATGAGCTTAAAGATGAACCCCACACTCACTCTGAGTTAACAGTTAGCGGTGGAGCATCGGTTCCATCCCATACGAAAAGCATCCACTCACCTTCATTTGAACAGCAGATATGAAGAACCTACACATGATTGTCAAACAAGATCAAACATTTAGATCCAAGAATATATAATTCACTCTAAACTTAAAATACATATACATTGAAACGCTATAAAGACATATTGACCCAATAGTACCTTACAAATTAAGTTGAAGTCGTCCCCTTCCTTGATCTCTTTCATTGACAAGGAATCAGTTGACGCTGTCATCATGTAAGACATTATGGTCTACACATAACATTAAAAGCGAAAGTAAACATAAATAGATAACGGGGAGTCAAAGACCTGTGTTAGGTTGGGTAGCTGACCATTGTCTCAAGCGCGTAAGAAACAGCTTCTTGTCTTCCCGCCTACCAATAAGCCTAGATGAAGCTTGATACGGTGAATAACATGAGGCGTCTCTTCCATCATATAGTGCAAAGGATCCAGAGTCTTTGTACAAAACCGCATTAACCAAAGACATATTTTTTTTCACCTGAGATAACAACATACATAAATAGAATCAAGTCACGGCTATCACAGCAGCTACTAGCAAGTTAAAACTAACTGAGATGCATTATGTTGAAACAAAATGTAGTGGGCTTAAACTTGATATGATGGAAATACAAACAAGCATTTTTAACAGACTAGCCTTTTCTGTAAGATTAACATACCACAAGACCCGAAAGGACGATAATGTCACCGGCTGAGTTGACATGTGGGAGTTTTTCAAATTGTGGTTGAAAGATGTTAATGTAGATTCCAACGGTGGGAGATGAATCATCTACAATCTTTAGGGTGCAAATACAATCTACAAAACAATCAGGAACATAACTATTAAGATTAAGTGGCAAGTGCAAATGGGTCATGTTTTTCACATACTAACTAACTAAGGGATCAACTAAAACAAGTAGTACTAGAGAATGAATTGAATGGATAAGGGAGGGGAAACAGACCAGTGCCTTTGGTTCGTTTGGAGAAACCGATCTCAGAGACAACACCGATGAGATTGACTCGGTCGTTGTTCCTCTTCACGGTCAAAGCATCTTCAATCCTGTCAAACCCCCCTCCTCCTACCATTTTCAAACTCATACTACTACTACTTCATTCCCTTCCTCTTTATAAATTGGGGGTTAATTAAGGTTCCTCAATTTATTTGGAGTTGTGAAACAAATGTGCTTGTCACGTGTTCTTATCCTTTTATACACCTTTTTTTTCCTTTAATTAAATATAAGATATGGACAAAGAGACCATTTGCCCAATGGCTAGTAATTAAATGGGATTTTGGGGGCGTTTGGTTATACAAAGGGAATGACTAGTGATTGACTAGTTTATAAACCTTCACCACTGGCTGGTTTAGAAATTGCATGCTTTTAAAAGTTTGATACACATACTCAAGTATCAAACTCACAGACCAAGCAAGTACAATAGGAATAAAACCCATTCCTTGATCCTTATACCCTTAAACCAAACATCCCTTTAGGGGGTGTTTGGTTAGAGGATATGTGCATGAGGGAAAGACTTTTATTTTGATTGTACTTGTTTGGTTAGAGGATATTTTTAGTAATTCAAAATGAGAATCAAATCTTCAACTTTAGACATTTTCTAAACCCACCAGGAGTGGTTGAATTACAAACCCATTCCGATTATAATACCTATAGTTATTCCCTATATAACCAAACACCCCCTTAAAGAAATCAAAATTCAAATGATTATGCTTCTCGAGAATTTGAAATTATCTGCCATTTTAGTTTCTCCATCTTACCAAACAAACGAAATTGCATCATTTCTATTTCTTTGGCGTTATTTCTATTTACCAAACACACTTTCAATTTCCTCGTTGACCACTTGTTACTTTGTTCTTTCTAACTTTTTTAAAACCTATAGTTTATTTAATTGATTGAAATTCAATAAGAACTCATGTTTTAAAACACAGTTTGACTCAACAAGTTAACCGTAAACCAATTGAGTCTTCTGATCCTGGTTTTGGAAAGAAGACCCAGTTGAACGACAATTAAATCGAATAAACCAGAGCTAGATCAGATCGATTAGAAAACCGAGCAACAATTTTTCAAGAGAAGATGGTAAAAAATGGTCCTTGCGGTCTACCAATGATTACACAATCTGTCTCAAAAAAGTGCTAAAACGTTTTTGAGGTTAAAACTGCGATTACAAAAACAGCCTTTGAGTTAAGTCTAGGGACTGTTTGTGTAACAGAAAGTTACAAAATAGTCCTTGAGTTAAGTCTATGGACTATCTTATTTACGAAAACCGTTCTTATATTTAAAATTTTTCCATTTTTTTTTTTTTTTTTTTTTTTTTTTTTTTTTTTTTTTTTTTTTTTTTTTTTTTTTTTTTTTTTTTTTTTTTTTTTTTTTTTTTTTTTTTTTAGTTTTACATAAATACTTTTAAATTTGGGTTCAAAATTTATGTCAGCAACAGAATCCCAAGCTTATGGAATTATTGATCTTGGTTGAATCAATTTAAAAAAGCCCTAAATCAATAGGTAATGTTGCACCAATACCCAACCAAAGGGCCACTGCGGCCATATTCTTCTTTTGTCATTTTAAGTTCTACATAAATACTTTTAACTTTACATATTTATAGTTAATCAGTTTTTGGTATAACTAACCTAGCAAGTTCTTTTTTTTAAAGTAACTTTTTAAGTATTTACTAAACAATTTAATATTATTAGTTTAATACTTACAAATTAATTTGTATATGTTAAAAACATTATGTAAGTAAAAAACTAAAACCGATTTTGATGGGATCTTAGAATAACCTAAAACAATTTCGTGTAACAACACCTGCGCCCCGCAGCAGGATGCGAGTAAGAAAATCGTGGTTGTTCACATGGGCGGTCATTGCTTAAGGGGAAATAGACAGTTGCCGGTAGCAAAACGCCTACTGTGGACGTATAGTCTGGAATGGGCCAGGTCCGGCAGACAGCGGCCCACTCTACGCCTAAACCCTAATCCATGTCCTATAAATACATGGCTGGGATTCTCTTCTTCGCAGAACACAACATAACAGGTTACTCTAACCCTAATTCCTGTATGCTATATCGCATAGATACTAACTTGACCGTCGGAGGTGGATCCCGGGGCTACGGCCTCGGGTCCACTCCTAACGGGTTCTCTTTGTTGACAGGTCTACTCAGGGCTCGAGAAGACGACTAACGGCCCAGGGAGAGTCGTTNACATGTTACATTGCTGCATTGCTGCAATCTTTCTTACATTTTGTTATTTTCTTTTGCCAAAGTTCCCTCACCGTGTTCTAGTAGCTAGTTTCCCTTGTTAGGTGACCTTGTTTAACTTACAAATAGAATATGATATATATGGGAGTTGAAGGAAGGTGCTGATATTTGCTGCAATTCAAAAGCCTACATGAATGCAGATATCAGCACGATTTGTCACGCCTCGCATTCAGAAGATTATTAAGCAAATGGCACCATTAGTTGAAATCAGGCCATTCCAAACTAATAAATACTAATGTACTCAGAAGTTATTAGAGGTAAACTGAAGTGTATATATGAATCTGGTTTACATTATCTGAATACATACTATAGAAGTAAAAGTAAAAATCCTTTGTATATAATGAATCTGTTTTAAGCTAAGAATCCAAGTTTTTCTCCGTTCTTTTTGGCTACACGAATCAGTCCTTGTCGTTGCTTCGAGTCTGCCCCTATTGATTTACAGAACTCAGTGATTACCTGCAAAACATATATATATGGTTGGATCAGAATTATAATCATCTACTTATATTCTTGAGTACCTTGAAAAGAGTTCTATATATAAACTAATAATGGCGTGCAAAGGGAGGTGTACCTGTGAGTGTAAAGCAATTGCTTTTCCTCTAAGTTGGTTGAAGCGCTTTTTCCCAACGATGTTACGAGTGATAACTACTGCAGGAGCAAAAAGTCCTTTTCCCGCGTTAACATTTCCCATCATTGGACCATGTCTTAACGGTTTCCCGACTCTGACCCATGCTGGTGTAGTCTTTGCAAGCATGGTGGAATAGTCTTCACCACATATAGAAGACGTGCCAGACTTTCCATAGAAGGAAGAACAAAGGCCATTTGCAGGTGCTGTGATTGATGAAGCTGCCATTAAAATGTTTGTTAGTAGTTTAGAATGTATGAAATGTGTTTTGTTCTGCCACAACCTTATGGGGTTGCAAAGTTGTTAAGAGCCACATATACTTGGTGGCTTATAATTTGGTTTCATATTTTTGTCTACGCGTTTTATTAGACTTCTCTTCTTTTGAATTCCACATGTACGTTGGTATGGTATATTCTCATCAACCATTGTGGGTACCACTAGTTGATATTATTGTTGTTGTTCAAAGTATTTAGACTTGGTTCATATTCACTTTAAAGATTTTAATTCAAATCTTTGTCATATTATTTGCTTGGATGACAAGTGTTTCACCTATATTTTTGGTCTCTTGAAATTTATTTTACTAAAAATCCACTGTGCTAAATTTATGAAAAGATTTAAAAATGTTGAAAAAGTTTACGTTTTTTTCACCTATATAGTGATACACTACAACAAATTTGTCATTTAATACGTTTTTTATTCGTACTTTATGAATCGAAAACTTTTTTTTTTTTTTTTTTTTTTATTTTTTTTTTTTTTTTTTTTTTTTTTTTTTTGTTTTTTTTTT